>WURT03190020.1:0-10044 GCA_009936505.3 Holothuria glaberrima
CACACGCACACACACATACACACACGACATCACCATCGCATAGATTCCTTGCCTGCCTTCGGCAAGGAATCAAAAATGATTGCTAATTCAAAATTATAGCAGGATAACTTTGTGTTTAAAATCTATCCCTCGTTAGCTCAAAATGAAATTATTGTGTGCTTATATAGCGCTTTTCGATCAACATCAAAGCGTTTTTACACATTTTCAACACAATCTTGTCATTCCTAGACGTTCTCAAGCCCCTGGGGCCTATACTAACTGTGCTACCTCTGTGGCGCTACTGGTTAAATTTCTCAGACGTGTAATATTATATTTTTATCCCTGTTCCTATCTGTTATGCCGAGCACCAAGCGAGAAAGCGGCAGGTTCCATTTTCAAGTCTTTGGTATGACCAGACTGGGATTTGAACCCAGGCCTCCCGGCTGAAAGGCGGCTGCTTTAAACACTACGCCACTCAGTCGGATGCTCATGAATAAATGAACGAATGGATCATGAAAGAAAAGTTCTCCCAAACTTTCAATTTTTCAGTAACACGGTTTATAACTCTTTGTAACGTGAAATATTTTGGAAGTAAAACTAAAAACAACTGCCAGATCATGTTGATGCGACTGAATGGTCTAGTATATTCTGTCAGTAGCATCTTCATGCCACATATCTCTTTAAGTTATTTACGGTAACCGAGCAATAGAATTACACCCTGCAACTACAAAAGGTAATAATACACAATAATAACGACAATTATTACTAGAAAAAATGAAAAGCGCCAACTACACTG
Source organism: Holothuria glaberrima (assembly GCA_009936505.3). Taxonomy (NCBI): domain Eukaryota; kingdom Metazoa; phylum Echinodermata; class Holothuroidea; order Aspidochirotida; family Holothuriidae; genus Holothuria; species Holothuria glaberrima. Next base: position 776 of record WURT03190020.1, read on the forward strand.
CAAAGGAATCAAAGCGCAAGCACAAGATTTCCCGCCCTGAAACAAAAACTTGCGAGTCGGCTCTCCATAGAGCTTTCAAGTGTGTGTACCATGATGACTAAAGAAATTTTGAGCCTCGACAGCGTCTGTAACATAAGGGGTTTCTCTTTCAAACAGTGAAAGTACAAACTAAAAGATATCAATCATATATCGAGCAAGGATGGCGATTACAGACTTGCTGCAGGTCGTATACCATGTGGATCAATATTCTGATGCAGATATGTCAGAAACTATAATTATAATTCAATTCAGGCCTTGAAGGACAGTTGCTGTCACAAATGAGGAGGAAGCCCTCGGCTTATGAATAAGAACTCCATATCTGGTTGCTGACTGACTCATTAAGCAAGTGGCGCCCCACGATTGCGCTCCAAGGGCGTTTTTGCAACTTAGAAGGCGATAAGCACTTAGGGGCGGTAGGAGGGAGTTTGAAAGAGTAATATACTAACTTTAAACTGTGGCTAAATAGATACCCAAATAGTTTCTTCTAGCAGAAAGCTCAAATTAGCTTGTGGTAAACGCGGATAAAATGGAGTCAAGAAGTCGCATAATATTCCCTTTTTATGTACACTCAAAGTTTGTGAATTGCCTTGATTGAAAGATACCAGGAAATCTAATCTAAATTTGCCATAGAGATTAGGTGAATTTTTGTAAATATGCTACGGAGATGAGGTGAATTATCACAATTTATATTGGGAATGGAATTAGTTCGCAATCACTTGCGCAATCAATGTATAAAATGTATAAAGCACATATAAAATGTACAAAATGTAGCTATTGTATAAAAACTGTAAATTTTCCTAACAGCGCAATGAATTACCGTTGAAAACGGGTAAAGTCAAAAGTCCAGAATAAATGGAGAAAAAACATGCTGACAAAAATGACAGCAGTAGATAATTGAAATGTAAAAGAAATTTTGCAATGTAATATGTAAGCAAAACATTAAAATGTTTTCAAAAATTCTACTTTGTCGGCTTGACAATTTCGGCTATCTAATTAGTACTACCTGTAGAAAAGGTTTAGTGTCATAGTTGTTCTAAAACCCTTTAAAATCCCTGCCATCCTTCCTCCTCCCCACCCACAAGGCAAACCTCTTGCTGTATAAAAGAGAGCGCTTTTTTAGTAACTACTGAGACATGGAATTTTCGTAACGTTATTTTCTTAATCTTTTTGGTGAGCATTCAAGGTTGCTAAGTAATGAGAAGATAGTCAAATGACAAATTAGTAAATACTCCAACGCCTCTTGGGGCTTTGCCCCCTGGTTCGAAACGCGTCCTCCTTGCCCCTAGATCCAACCAGGGACCCTAAAATGGGTCCGTCGACTCGTTGCCCTTGAATGTACTCTTCTCACTCCGTGGCATTTGCAACGGCCGCTCTTGACTTCGATTGAGACGTGAAGACTTCGTAATTAGCGGGACTTCGGATTCGCCATTACAAGAGCAAGCCCCACACACCGTTCATTGGGTTCACTACTTCAACCAATGTATATGATGTACGTGTATCCTTATTTTAATATTATTTATATTATTATTTTATTTATATATTTATTTTTTTCTTTTTATTCATACAAGTATTATACTTTAGATATGAGGGATGGGTGGCCAACTTCATTCGGTGAAAGGGGCGATGGGCTGAAAAATGTTGGGAACCACTGAACTGAACAATTCTACGTCAATGTCTTCTATATACTATAAAAATTACTTTTCGTTATACTTTTTAGTATGACAGTGATAATATGTTTCGGTTTTCTTCTTTCAAAGGGAGGGGTACAATGGCACGTTGATAAAGGGGCGGATCTTCAGGAGCCGCCCAAAAATATACGTCTTCAAAGTTTGATGGTTTCTGTAGTAACTCATTGCCTATGCAAAAATAACCATGTAGAGTGTTGCACAGTGTTAAGATTTCTAAATTTAGATCTATAAATTATCTCTAAATTACTGATCAGATAGTCTACAGTTTGTGCTTTGAAGAAATTAAGCTTGGCAATAGAGATGGTGGACAGCGCCTCATAAGGCGGGGTCTGGTGTAACACCGTCGTGAAGAAAAGATACTGAATTTAGCTCAAAAGCACATAATTTGCAGACAAATTTCATGTCATAAATGTTTGCCAATTAGGAAAAATCTCAAGGCAACACTTTCCCCTGCCTCGTGAATAAGCTTCCCATACATCTATATATGGGTCAACCACGACGACTACCCCACAAGGACGACATGTACTGTTGTGTGGAATTTAGTCTTTGTGGACATATGTCTCATGTTGTGGTCGCTTGGTGCACTAACTGCACTTTGCGGTTGAATTGTATACTATTATTACTGTTAATGCAAATAGTAATCATTCAGAATGTTATTACATGCGTATTGACCATTCACTTATAGAACATGCTGTCTCTTCCAAAGGTAGGATTCTGTACACTCTTGGATGAAGGCTCGTAGATAGGGTTTGGTTGCTGCAAAGAAAATAAGTCGAAGATTAGATTAAACGTACTCTTAGCTTTTTAGAATCGCAATCCAAACCCAGGTGGGGAACCATCGTATACTGGTGTACGTTAAGGAGCTTTCAGTATTTGGAGAAAATCTCCTAGTGCTTTACTTATTTATATCATTCAACTAAGGCGTAAGACCGCCGTCCTTTTGATTAAAATGTCTCGATACTCCCCTAAAACAACAGTTAAACGCTCCTTCAAATTTAGCAAGGGAACCATAGCCGAGATCTACAATTGGGGCGCGGACTGGCTAAACGCAAGTACCGTGAAATACACTGGGTTATAAATTTGTCGCTGAAATCATTGGCCTAACCTGCCCTATTCTTCCTACACCCTCCGCAATCGCGATTCAGATTGACTGACTACAATGAAAGTAAAATATCGTGAACATTGCGAATGATATTTAGCGGTGGTTGAATTCTTAAAATTTCTTTTTGTAACCCGAACCCAAAGAAGCCTGTATATCACACTGAGTACCGTAATTATTTATCTCTCATCCCCCTATCATACATATCTCGGCTCTTCGAAACTCTCCGTAGACACTAAGTCAAGTAGACAATACACAACAGAAAAAACAAATGCAATACGCGCTAATTTTTCAAGAAATTACATCCCCCGTAATAACATTAATATTGTAAAAATACTACTACGACTACTCAAAGCTTGACGAATTTTTCATAGCACATTTTTCTAGAACTGAACTCTTTACCACCCCCTGAATTTTTTATGACCCTCTTTTTGTTTACGAAAGATACCAACTTTGGAAGAAGCTTTTTTTCAACAACGAAAACGACTTTGAAATATTGTTATAACTTGAAATTGGAAATACCAAGAACTTTTCACATAATTCAACTAGTCCGAAGGAAGTGAACTAATCAAAATGATGTTCCGTATTATTAGCGAATATTTTTCGACTAAAGTTTCTTTCAAAGTGTATCTTAGCGGTATACAGCAGCCAAACGTATGGATACGCTGATAAATAAGATAGGACAAGAATTGTGTAGTAAATGCGTATAAGATTTAGTCCAGTAGGCAGACAAGGTACTGAGGGGAAGAGACAGCTTCCAGTGGGGCGAAATACTTTGTAGGGGGCGAGATACATTAAAGCAAAGATAACTTTTAATTTTGAGGGGGACGAAAATTTCTGGGGAACACCTGTTTCCCCACCCCCTTGGCTACGTGCCTGATAAGATTTACTTTATTCAACTGTAAGGGAGTAAATATAGGAACTTTAAAGTAATGAAGCAAGTCAGTGAAGGTAGTTCGTAGTCATGGGGGTCTCCTTGGATGAAATTTTCTCCCTTAAAAGTTTTAAGACTGAAACTTATTTAATACATTTCAATATCACCATCCTGGCAGTTCCCACCCCCCTTGTAACACCTTGTCTGACTACCGACCTAGCTGAAGGTTAGTACAAAAGGCAGAATGCAGCATTCCAGATTTTGTGGGTTAGTATGACAAAATGAAGATCTTAAAATAACCCAGCATAATGAATCAAAATTAAATCCTTTGAATAACCACAGAAAACAAGTAAAAATATCCCTCTGTGATTTCTGTTACTGGAGCATTGGGAAGGTGTCTCTTTTTCTTGTTTTTCCACCACTGAGTGTTCTTGTCCAACCGAAGTGTAGGCATTAAGTCGTACTATGTGCCATCCCTGCAAAGGCCGCCCCAACTAAAATTGAATTTTTGGTTCGAGTCAAATAAACTTACCCTGATAAAGCCTCTTACACCATGTTTCATTCAAGAAAAAATTGTAATCATGCTTGCATTGAAAGCTCTTGCTTCAATGATACCAGGATTAGGAAATCACACTTTACAAAATACTTAGGTTTAGTTATTGACGAGAACTTAACATGGAAGCAGCATGTGAATGATTTACGCAACTCCCTCCTTAAGTAAATTGGTATTTTCTATCATATAGGTGACATTCTTCCAGCTGATACTGCGATTCAGATTTACTACTCTTTTATTTATTCTAGGCTTACTTATGCTATTGAAGTCTATGGTACAGCCTGTGCTTCTGTCCTTAAACCTCTCCAGACTTTTCAAAATAGAATACTCAAGCTTCTCCTAAAGAAACCGAGACGCTTTAAGACTAATCAATTGTACTTGGATTGTAACGTGTTAAAAATTAAGGATATTAACATGTATTGCACGGGTGTAATTGTATTTAAATATTGTAATGATATGGTTCCGAAAGTATTGTCTAATGTTATAAAACCACCTAATGTAAGCCAAATTTCAATGCAGACCCTCACAATTGCCTTTTTTCTGTAACAAGTCACAAAACTTTACAAGGCAAATTACTACATCAGAATTATTGTTATAGTGTCTGGCACAAACTTTCCCCTCGTGTAGATCAAGTCCTTCACTCCATTATTTTCAAAGGAATTTAAAATCTTTCCTTATTAGTAGTTATCATTAGCAAAGGTCTAGTTATTACTCTTAATGCTCTTTACCCTGACAAGTGACTCTCTCTTCTTACTATATCATCCTTTTGTTTATGTTTGAATGGTCACTAGCCTTGATAAACAGTATAATTGTTTTTCTAGTGTCCATCATATGTACCATTTGTACGTAATTGTTAACTGATATCTTTGTTGATGAATGTTGTACATATGAGAAATAAATTGAATTGAATTGAACTAGCCAACCATACATTTTCACCTTTCGCATTTCAAAACACGTTTTCCCGTGTACTAGCTAAAGAGTTAATCTGGTGACTTTTTCAGCTCAACTTACGTTTTAAGAGACCAATGTAGGTACTGTTTTAGAAAAACCATGTAGGCTTTGGCATCTGGACATATATGGGACCATTTAAAAACTTGGGGCACATTTTGCCCGAATGCCTTACCCTTTGTTTTAAAAAAATGCCAGTATTTCTATAGATTCTGACTAAATTTAGGGGTTTGTCTAAATATTTGGGAGCACTCTGCCCCGCCACTGCCTTTATATATACGCCTATGCATCCAGGCCTTCAATAGAACAAGACTAACATTGTTTAATTGTTGAAGAGAAAAGGACAGATATTTGAAACCCTTTTGGAGAAAAGAGAAATTATTCCTTCTCTACTCTTTCTCTCCTTTGTCATTCTTTCCTTGCGTTACATCATACCGAGTTTACGCTCAATACAAACACTAATATGGAAAGGGGTCAGGAGCCTACCATGTTCCTGAATAACTTAAACTGTTAAAGGTGCGTTCACACCAAAACCGAAATCTGCTGTGTCTTGAGGGGGACGCGAAATTTGTTTTCTCAAAACTAATGGGGCGATTTTCTAAATTTTCATTACCACTATTTGTCCTGGGAAAAAATTTTCGCGTCCCGCTCGTAAAACGCAGCAGATTTCGGTTTTGGTGTGAACGCCCCTTAACACACAAGCTTCCTTACTCTTGTTATCAAAAAAAAAGCGGTCCTCAAACTCACAAAAGCCAGCAATTACTCTATAAACAAGTTGCAAATACAATGTTTTTTCGGCTCTTAAAGCTTTCCCGGCACGTCTTAGGGTACTCTCCAAATCCAAAGGAGTGACATTAGGGACGGATCTAAAATTGAGACCGCATATTCGCTCTAAATGAGTGATAATGACTCCTTTTGGATTGAAATCTTACAATCCAAATTTAGATTGGTTTTTAACGGTTTAAGACAGTAATAAACACAAACTTCCCAGTGACCTTAATAGGTAGACACATTCGGGGCAGAGAGTCATTCTCTTCTCCATTTGAATAGTATTAGAAGGTTGCTGAGCATGAAAACAGTTTTTAGACACAACAAAAGAACCCTCACGAATATCAACAAAAAAATTTTATTACAGAAACTGCTGTTTGAAAAGATGAAAAGCTCACACACATTTTCTCTTGCTAGGTACCGTAAAACTGCTTGTGGATTTCACCAATTATTCAGTGATAGTAACTCTTCTTAGGCTGTTATTGTACCTTTCTTGGTTTTTGCACAAAATCTCTCAAGCCAAACAAATTTCAGGAAATATGGCGGGGAGGGGGACATGCAGTAGAGAACTGACGCAAGGCCTACCGTTGTCCCTAACTAAAATTGTAACCCCATAAAATCGCATGAAAATTACAAAACTCACCACATTAGGCCTACATATGCAAATACATAGTGGATGGAAGTAAGAGTCTGAGAATGACCGAAGTGTAAGTTGTCCCCTCCCCACCCTTAGCCTCCGGTCATTCCCATGGCCAGGCGAACATTTCGGGTTACGTAAGCTACTGTTTCCATTGATAGTATGAGCTGTTTGGTGTTTTAATGTGCTTCCTTGAACTCTCGACGGTTTAAGAGCATTTTTATCTTACAAAGGTGTTTTGAAATTAATAGTGCTATGTATCATTGACGCTCCTCTCCAAACAGAAAAATCGTTAGTAAAAAATGTACAATGGAGGTGAGTTGTGCTTGTTGACTCTTGGAGCATGGAGCTACTAAAGTATTAGTTCCATGCTCTGACAATTGCGTCCTTTACTCTTCCAGCAAAGTTTCGAAAGAATATTTTAACAGCCGCAGAAAGAGCAGACAATATCAGTTTAGAAAAAGGTACAAGTGAATGCCCAAATCGGTCAATACATGCAATTTTTCTAACTTGTTTTGATCAAACTCACGATTTAAAATCCAACAACATTGATCTTACTGAATGAATACTGACGAAATAGATCCCACATTCCTATTATTATTTTATAAAACTTTGTGAGGCCTATATACAGAGACGAAAGTTCCCTCATGTGATTTACTAGACCAAAAGACTTCGAGTAAATTTATCGAGTACGATAACATCTGAATGTCATGGAAATAGGTAGAATGCAGGATAAAGTATTATTTTCAATTTGTGCATCAGCAGGGAGGTCAAATAGCAACACCCTGATAGGAGATGGTCTGGCAATAGCGTAACAATTTCGTCACCGTAAGTTTGTTTTACTCTGAGAACTCTATGAATACACGCTATGCCCAAGTTATTTAAATGAGTTTGTGTCAGAAGATACTACATAGACACGACATGTGAGTCATGCACCTTAAACGTAGTGTGGGGGATGAGGGGTAAGATGTAAGATATATTTGGAGCGGTAACTGCTGAAATGAGACTTTTTCAATTAGCTTTCCATTGTAAATGAGACAAATTGAAAACGAAAAAGCAGCAGATTTATATGCTTCTATTTCAAAGAGATGTCCAAGTTGCAAAATAAACGATGACAAGCTCAGTTACAGACAGGTATTGTCAAAGAGATTTGCAAAGGACAGCCAGTAAGGTGCTATACATGAATCCTCCTGGCATTGGACACATCTCTGTTACAGCTTACGTTGATTTGTATCCTGCATCGCTCCGGCATCCTATTTACCATACATTGGATTAATATACTTGCGTTCATTCATTTTATATATAGGATTTTCTTCCTGTAAATAAAGAACGTGCAAATACCAAATAGTATAGTTCCACGAGAAACGTACTGACCAAATCCAACGTTCAATCGGTGATCACAATTAGGTGACCTTTGTGTTTTAATCAGGCGGCTTAGCTCCAGATTTTAGGATGATTGCGCACTTTCCCTTAAAAGATATTAAGGATATTAAGATATTAAGGGCAACTGTATCAAAAGTATTTTTTATGATTATTTCTCATATTATTTTTTATACATTATGATCGTTCTATTGGCGGCCATCTTGTTGTTTCCGCCATGTTGGTTAGTATGGAGTCATGCATAAAATATCAGAAATCTTGCTCTGAATTTTATGTAAATTCTGCTTTAAAGATATTTGGCGGTTTAATCGGAATATATTTTTAATGATAATTTTCTGCGATTTTTTGCACTTTTCTTAATTATTGTCTTATTTTTGTGGGTAATTTTTTACTGTATTGTTTTACTTCTTCGGTACTTTTCCGCCATATTGGTTGGCAAGTACTCTTGTGCCAAGCATTGCAAAGTTCAACCCTAATTTTAAAACATTAATTTACATCATTTCGATTAAGGATTGTGGAAATTTGCAATGTTTCTGCAAAATTTTGGGAAATATTTCATTCAGTTTGGCGGCCATTTTGTCTTTCCGCCATTTTTTGTAGCCTGAATCTCACCAAAACAGTCCCAAACATTTATTTTAGAATTTTTGTCATAAAGTATGACCAAATTTAAAGAGTCCATGCCTCAAAAATATTTTTAGGAACGAGATATTCAACAAAACAGATCTACAAGGGCCGCCATACCAGGGAGGTACCGGGTGCAATTTCCGGTAGCCCCTGGACTAAAAATGTTTATATAAAGATATTCTAGCCATGTGCCAAGTTTCATGCTTTTAAGGGAAAGTGCACAATTGATCAACTAAGCCGCCTGACTATGTATCTTAACAAAACCATTATACATATTAGTCATTGCAAATTGATAAATTTGTGTAATTTTACTCAATAAATCTGAACTTATAATTAAACAGAGTTCTACAGATTATTGAGCACTTACATTGTTTTATACCGAAACTTTAGGTTACTGTATTTTATTGCATTGTTCTATTCTGCACTGTTTTTTATTGTAATGTGTAGTATTGTTTTGTAAGAAAAACAATGCGTCACGTATCCTATTGCACTGTAAACTGTATTTCATACAGTTTTGTTTTGTATTGTATTGCATTTCATTGCGTTGTCTTGTTTGTACATGCATATGGTGTTGTAGGCCTATATTGTATTGTATTGTATTGTATTGTATTGTATTGTATTGTATTGTATTGCATTGCATTGCATTGCATTGCATTGCA
>WURT03190031.1:0-10044 GCA_009936505.3 Holothuria glaberrima
TCATTAAGAAGGAGAGTCAACAAATGTCAAACAATAAGAACAAAATGACCTGCCAATCAAATTCCGTTACTTGAAGAAGATTTAATAGTTTTCAAGTACATATTGTCTGGCAGATTTGGTCGAGCAATCTCCATCACTTACAGCTCCCTGCAACAACTGATGTAAGCACTACCATTTAAAGAATTGTAATTTTGCCCTCTTGAAAAGGTAACATGTCAGTACTGCAAAAGAAGAAGGCTTTAAGTACGGCACATGTAATTCCGAGGTAGACCCCATTTTGATTCACATAGCAGACTGCATAATAACAAAGCGTTTTACAAGAGTTGTATCTTCTGGTTCTTTTCCTTCCATATTTTGTGCTTATTGATCCTGTTTGATGAAAATCTGTCACGTTTAAAGTATACAATATTTTGATGAGCACTTTTATGTTACTTTTGCATTATCTTACTACTTTTCACTGAGCAATTTTATAATTCCAACATGATAAGTTTCTGGTTTTTCCCATATAAAATATATAAAATAAGCCAGTGCAAATTTATTGCATGTAAGTTTGTATAGTGATTGTAATGAGACAAACACACGTTAGTCAAGTTACAAAACGTATGAAAGCTTCTTATTTGAGTCTCGATTTTTGTGTATATGTCTTAAGTCTTACTACTGCCTTTCCTTTGAAAGCTTTGGTTAGGGATCCCGTCGGGTGAGTTGTATTTTTAACTGACTCCCTTATATTTTACTGCATATACCTATTTCTGGTAATATTCCAGTGAGATCTGGATATTATAAGATCTTAGCTGATTCAATATCTTTGGAACAAATAAGTTGCTAGCTGGGACTTTAACAGGGTAAGTAACTTACATCCTCTGTCACTGTTCATTGTATTTTTTTTTTGTACTGAGGTGGGTAAGTTTGAAGTTAAAGTGATATGCGACCGAAAGAGCTGTTTTTACACTTGGCAATTAAAGAATACGCGCAACCAATGAAAGATACGTTTGAATTATTCCAATATCTTTTAACGTTCTCAAGTTATACCTCCTCAAAGTTTGATGGTTTTCTCATTCCAACTAGCTTCCTGTGCGAAAATAATTATGTGGAGTATTGCACAGTGTTAAGACTTCTTTTTTGTTAACGCTTTATAAATTTTCTTTTAATTACTGATCAGACAGTTCACACTTTGGTGAGTGATATCAATATCTTCCAACGAAACAATTTGAACTTCCAGTGTAAATCCCTCAGGGGATACCAATGCTTCAGGTGTCCTTGAAATGAAGGTTGAAAAAAAAGATTAACATTACCCGTATATGATTTGTCTCTCTTTCGACATCACAAATATGCATGGATTGTTCAAATGTTTATTCCCGGTACAAGTGTGAAATAAAAAATGGTCCGTAAGTTGGTCAATATTTGATGGATTTTGATGGGATACGAATATTTTCTGAATTTGGAATGCTCGTTACATCAAATATCTTACCATGTGATTTGCATGTCACCAGACCTTTAAAGTGAAACCTGAATGCCCTGATTTTGTCTGATCGATTTCAGCAGTTTGAAAATAGTTTTGGAGTTTACGGAAAACTCACAGCGGATAGACTTTCCTACACAATCACCTCTGGATAACTAACAGACCTCCAGAAAGGTTGAGGCAGTACATACAATTTAGCTGTTCATCAACGAAACCTGGCAAATTGAGCAATTAAACTTTCATACATGTCACTTTTACCTACATGAAATAAAAAAGTTGCCTCGCTAGCACAAGTGACTTTTGGGATCTGAGTCATACATTTAATTGTATATGTTATTGAATCTGCTATTTATAGGCCCCGGGAGCCATTAGCAGAGGCGGATCCAAGAATTTTTCCAGGAGGGGTCTGAATGTTGCATAATTAACTACCCTCGGATACAATCGGGAGGGTTCAAAAGGGCGGGGTGTCCCCTCTCCTTTGGACATTTTTGAAAAATAAGGTGTTCTTACATGCAATTGCAATAAATGCCACCTTTTAAAGTTAAAATTTGGATAAAAAATTACATATGTTTTGGACCTAAAACAAACAAACAAAAAAATTGGCATTTGTGAGATGGGCATGGCCCAATGCACCCCTCCCCGTGTACGCCAGAGCTAGTGATACTTCTTCCAGTTCCTGCATTTCCCGATATTTCCCGATATTTCGGGTAATTTCGGCAAACGTGGAAACACTGGCTACACACATCTGCTGCTTTTGAAACTACTCAGTCTCACGGAGACAATTCATTGGCGCATGTTTTGAGCTATAACTCAAACTGGTGGGGTGTAGGGATGAATGAACACCTCCTCTGAAAATGAAGATTTAAAGGCACTTTTGGCCCGTTTTTCTTTTACTGGAGAAAAAATGGTCGAGATTTTTTTTGCTGGCCAATGGCAGTGTTGTCCGGACCCCTGGATCCGCGCCTGCATTACGTACTTATTTCTTCCACAACACAACTCAATAACAGTCGGCCTGTTCAAAGTCGCTCCTGTTTCCTACAAAATACCACAAAATCGCCCTCAAGATCTTGTTTGCCGTAAATCTTGTTTAGAAACGACCAAATCCGTATTTGATGAAGACGATGATCAGAGTCCCTTTTGGTTCCCCTCTGATAAGGTTCGGTACAAATTTGACCGGATCTCTTCAGGGTGTACAGTTACAAAAGAAACCAGGGCATCATACTTTAACCAAAGTATCGATAGTATGTAACACTTTGTTTGAAACGAAATTATGAAGTCATTTACATAACTGATTCATATCTGAATTTCAAAATAATCAGATATTCATAATAAATCTCAAATCAAAACAAAGGTACCAAGATTGTAGCACTGAAGCACAAGGTGTACATATCATAAAGTACGAAAATTAAAGACAATAAGCAGATGTCCAAACAGAGCAGACACCAGCAAAACTGATCTTATTTGTCTTGCATGTAGCTGTGACGATGTTTTTGAACAAACTATTACAAACAAAGGGTAAGGTAAGAAGTTATTCTCCAGTCTCAAAACTATTGACACATGAAAAAAAAATATTCATACATCAACCAGGATGACGAGCACTCCAGTTTTTATTGGGGTTACTGTATTTTCCCTTTAAGTGAATTGAGTTTTCGTTGTTACTAGTTTTTCTTTTACATCATTCATTTCACTCGATTTTTGAAAAAGAACAGTTATTCAGTTTTTGTTATAGTGTCAAAATTAATTATATTACTAGGTTGTAATGTTCAGTTAGTAATAAAAAGCAACTACTACAAATACACTGCCAGCAGAATTATTAAGTAACACCTATTAGGAAGGAAGGCAGGAAGGAGAATAAACTTTCAAATCAGACTTGTGGAACGTTTAATTGAAACTGATTTTCCAGATTATTTACACACTATGACCATAACATAGTCTGAATTAGGCTAGTAAAGTCAATACTATTCAAAACAATCAGCGATGAAAGTTTCAACTGGTAAAGGCTTATTTTCCTCTTTCAGGCCTTTAATTTTGTCATATACATTGCAGACTTCTATTCCCTTCTTAATATCTCAAATTATCATTCTGTGACGACTTTCAGACAACTATACCTACATTAACTTTCATTGGACAAGGCCAGCTTGTGCTGAGTGCACTAGTTAGTCTTATGGAGCCTACACAACTTTACTTCTAACATTTTACTTAAAACGTACGTGAACATGTCAATTAAACTGAAATCAGTAACAAGGATGAAATAGTCAGGTGAATTATTTTAACTCAGCTGTAAATATTCACATGGAGTTTTTTAGATTGATCGCAACATTTGTATTGCTTCAGGTGAGGCAAAAACATAAAAACGACCATGAACCCAGTAAACAGTTTTCAAGCGATTCAGATCAAAGGGGGTTCGTTTTTGAAAGGTACCAGACCAAATCGCTTGAACCCCACGCCTAAGCAGTTGCAAACAATGTACGTATATAAAGAAAATGGGATGCAAGAGCTTATTGTTCTGGTCCTCAAATGTGCTTGCTCTTGTAGAAGTCACATTTAGAATTGTTCTCATTCCATTTTGAAAGTAATTCGTTATAAATTGTAATATGGTAAGGGGAGCTTGATAACTACCGCATTAAGGTAGCTGCCATCCATTGTGAACAAATCTACACCAGTAATAGAAAGTGTCATAAATACCAATATCGATTAATGGAAATTCTCCCAGAGGAAAAAGTAACTTAGAAGAGTGGAAAATGTAGGCATCGAGAAATACATCGCTATAGCATTTCCTGGGCCGATTATAAATACCGCAAGCATCACGGAAAATTGACCTACATTTGAGCAAAATCCACAATAAAAAAATTGAGAGGCAGACTGTATGAAAATCTGAGGTCTCTTAACTGCTCCAAAAAGTAGACCAAGAGACGTTGCAGAGAATGACATATAAACTGTCGTTAATACAAGTGATGATGTTTTGCTGTTGTCATAAGACAGCATGTCCGTACAAGAGAAAAAGAAAGCGCTGAGTACTGCAGATATAGAGCCAAGGTAAAACGTAATGTGCGCCACATGGTGGACAATATAACAAAGCGTTTCGCAAATGTTTTAGCTTCCTTTGACTCTCTTTCGTCCTGTTTCGCTTTGGCGATGCTGCCTGATCTTTTACAATAGATTTCTTTGTTAAACCTGTCATCAATGGACGAGTGGAGCTTTAGTACATGACAAACTGTCAGCTTATAAGTGTTTGGCATTGCTACCTGCATTTCCATTATTCTGTACACTTGCTTACTTTTATAAAATGTTTTAAATGTCGATCAAAAACATCATTCCTTGTTAATGTACATTAATAGCGCAACCACACTTTACTTTAACATGTCATGTTTTCATCAAATCTACACAAACACAGACTATTATAAACAAGTTAAAGCTCGCTGGTTAAAACATACAAGTATGAGTATTGCACCTCAAAAAACGACCTGATAGTTGGCCTTCATTTAAATTAGGGGTTGAGAACCTGCCCGCGAGCCTTTTTTGTTTCTCCCCGAGGGAATTCATACATGCAAATACAGAAACACTTGAAAAAATTATGATAATAATATTTGAATCCATGGTGCCAACCGTTTTTCCTGCTAATATCAATCTCCGTATACTTCACGTTAAATTGCTGCAAAACAGTACCAGTATATTCCCAGGAAGCTGCCATTTTATAGACAACTCCATGACATCAGGGAGTCTCTGCCTATACATAAACCTTAGTATGCACAATGTTACTTGTCCAACATTGCGTGAGGCATTTTACGCCTAGTGGTAACCTGATAACGGAAGCTTTGGTAGGGAGGCTACATAGCATTAAGCAGAAGTGCACTATCACACATACAGGTCAATCTCTTACGGTGTAAACCTTGGTGTGTACTTTACATATTCCCGTAAGTAGATACGGAAAGAAGGAGAAAGCTGCTCCTCTGAAGAGCGAATTAAACGTTAAAATATGGATAACTTTGCAATGTTTTAGTGAAGAAGAAATAAATTTGGTTTCAAACCCGCAGTTTTGTCAGCGCGCTACGCGAGCAATCTTCATTTTGTGCTCGTTCATTATGACTTGATATTGAATGTTCGATTATGAAGTTGAAATCAAGCTTGTACATTCAATGTCATTTAAAGACAGAGGATGGAGCTTCTATTGCCAACAATTTGTACAAAGCCCAGAGCCTCCCTGGGGCCCCGCCACAGTTCCTTCCCATGGCTTTCCCGTAGACCCCACCAGGGCCTATTTGAGACCCCTTGGCCTAAGTTGTTTTTTCGGAACAGCTTGTTGCTACAATACCTCGCTGGCTGTTACCCGCAAGTGAATTATCACCATCAAAACGGCCCGTCAAAGGAGAAAGGTTCCCCATCAATGAACTTAATCGGAGATCGACTGACTACAAGGAGATTTAATTTTATGAAACATGAAGACCAACTTGCTTAACTTTTCTCTACTGCTCCCTTTCATTGCACTGATTATGTAAGATCAGGGAGGTGTTTACATATGTAACTCCCGGCTAACTCTTCTCTGCTGTGATTGTGATATAAAATTTGAGTTCTGGGTTTACCTTTCATTGATACATTTTTGCAAGTATGCTAGCTTTGGTAAATTATCAGCTACCCTGTCGGGAGGTAAGGATGTTCCATCTCATGTTCACATTTACCCAAATATTTTTTGGCAAAAACTGGCATTTGCAAAGACTGGATTTTGCAGAGAGCAGTATAAACAATGTATATTACGATCTAAGGTTCTTTACTGTAAAACAGGCTACAAGCAAATGCGAGTAAGATGTGGGTGGATGCCGATCGAATTCCCGCCAGACAGAGAGACCAAAACTTTAAAACAGTCTGAAACTGCTGTTAAGCCTGTTATGGAATTTTAAATATTTTACAGACTGGGGTTGAGTTGAAGACTTCTGCTTGAAGAAGTACACAGTCCAAAATAACAGAGCAGTCTCCGCTGCTGTCGGCTCGGCCTGCGTTCGTCGTACCAATCAAGGTGCATTCAGGTAGCTATCTTTATAGATTTATGTACTGTAGAGTTAAATTGACCAGCTGTTTTCTTAGGTAGCCGTCGTAGGTCCGCTGTACCTCGCACTGGTGGTACCGCTCATGTTGTGCGGTTAGCGGCAGCGGTGGAGCCTTCATAAAGTCAAGTGGGAGAATGCCGCCTTCATTAACTCAAAGCAACGTATATCCCCTTTTCAGCTTTTATACGCGCTTTTTATTCACTATTATTGCTAGAGGCAAACTATGTCGTCGCTACTGTTAGATCAGATGTTATTTCTAAACAAGGGAATTGTTCACGAATATAATTTCTGGGTACCCATTACATAAACATCGCTTTAAAGATTCGTTGAAACAGGGAGTTTGGGTGGCAACTCCCAGGTTGAAACATGTAATTCCCCTCAGTACACAGCAGCCATTACACTCCAATTAAATTTTAGGTTGAATGACCACTTTATACCACTGAAATGTCTACGTAACCTTGGGGCATTTAGACTGATGCCAGATCTAGTTTCCAAACTGTTGCACCACGAGTGTCACCAAGGTTAAGCTTTGTAAGTGGCAGCATGGAGCTATTACGTAATAGCTTCATGGTGGCAGCCAGTATGCTATGTAAACAGTGGACCCAGCTGTTCGTGTTGAAAGATATACAGAGATGGGGATCTGGTTTTGCTGGTGTTTAATATGCTGAATGGACAGTTGCAGACACCCGCGTTGGCTATGGAACAATTCGGGTGGTTCATTTCGAATCTTTAGTGACAATGTTTATGCCATGGCTTACAAAAATTTCACACGTCAATTTCATATGTGAATTTCTCATACGTGTGATTTTCGGCGCTTTATATTTGAACATATCACTGCAAGGGGGGAATTTTCACATATAAAGACTTCACACGTAGGGTTATTTACACATATGAATCACTCCACACATGGGATTATTTTCACATATGAAAGTTCCCAGGTGTGAATTTTACCACTTATGAAAAAACATTCACATGTGATTTATTCCACCTGTGAAATGCTTTTCACATGTAGGATTCATTCCACCTGTGAAATGAGTTCCACCTATGATTTGTTTTCACATGCTGTATTTATTCCTCCAGTCCTATGATTACCAGGTGTGGTTCATTTGATCTGTATATGAATAGCTTTATTCCTATAGATTTTTCCAGGCCTCGATTTTAAAAAAAATTTATGGTCGTCAGTCCATTGGACAACCTGTCTGCCTTTTTTTGTTGTCCAAAAGAAAATTTAGTTGTCCACAAAGAAATTTGCAGTAACCTTTTCAAACAGCAGTTTGTTAACTTTTTGCACGAACTTTGGTTGCAATGTCCAATGGACAACCACCCTACCAGTTTTGGTTGTCCGTCACAAATTTTGGTCGTCTCGGGCAAC
The DNA here is from genome assembly GCA_009936505.3 of Holothuria glaberrima. Lineage (NCBI taxonomy): Eukaryota > Metazoa > Echinodermata > Holothuroidea > Aspidochirotida > Holothuriidae > Holothuria > Holothuria glaberrima. The sequence continues at coordinate 7,874 of WURT03190031.1, forward strand.
CAGGCGACTGTTAAAATCGAACTCTGCTTGTCGCATAGTTAATTAGGTTGCGTCACTGTCCTCCGACTCCAAACAGAACTCTGCAGTTCCAAAGTGTCCATATTTGTAGCTTCATTTACCAAAACATCAAAAGTCCATATTCATGCAGATTGACAACATTTCAGCTCCAGATTTCTTGGTGATATATGCTTTCAAGTTAAGCTGGTTTGTAATCCTGTCAAACGTACTATAAGTTTAAATTTTCCCACTAAAGAAATTGTTCTTCGAACAATTTTCCTTCTTCAGAACAGAGTTAATTCCTACCAGCAGCCATGTTCTTCCAACGCTTTTTAGAACTCTAATGACTACTGTATACACTGGTATAGTATTATACTGTATTACATGTATACTCTGCTGTGCTTTTCAGACAAAGGCTTTGTGTATAAACCTTGGTTGAAAAGACCTCCACTTATTTGCATGTGTCTTTTGTCCAATCAGAATTGACTTTCCTTTGTTGACAGTGGCAACCAGTGGTCAGCTCAGTTGGCTATAGCATCAAAAGGGCTTGCGCAGCAGTGTAACTTTGGGTGAAACAATTATACAGCAGTAATTCAGTGCTGTTGATGACCAGTGAGGAACATGTACAGTTCCACTTACAGATACTATAGTATAATCATGGAGCTCTATGGTATAATCAGTGAGTTGCCAGCTCCCTGGTCTAATAAATTACAGCATTGGGAACATATATCGTGATGGATAAAAGGGTTTCTTGCAGTAAGGGGCAGTACAACTAGCTGTAAGGCTATGGTATGCTATTACAAAACATCCTTAATAACGCCTTGGAAAAAAGTACCTGTTTGAAAGCGGGAGGGGCAATCAAATGCTCGCTCAGATCCAGGATTTACAACCAACAGAAAATTGCTAGGAAATTTTTAATGGTTAGTTATTTATTACCCAAAGTATTTTTCATTTGTTATTTTGAAAAGTCTCTCCAAGTCACACCAGCTTCTTTTTAGCCCCACATTTCAGAGATGCTCTTATAATTAAACAGCAGCTGGTATGAAAATTACAGAAATTTTGAGACCATTTGTTCCAAGTGCAGAGTTGCAATAATTCACAGGATATCTCCATAACATTCCCACTTTGGAGGGATTTTGATGATTATATAGATTAGTGAATTGAAAAGTGAAAATTCATGCTCGCAGCTTCCCAGAGTGTTTCGATAACTTACCTTTGTGATGAAATCATATCCTGTTGAATGAATTCCAATTTCCTATGTAAATTGAAATTAAGTCATGTATGAAAAGTGGTACCACACATTATAGGTCAATGATTTAACCTATGAAAAAAGTTTCACATGTGAGATTTTATTATTCACATATGAAACTAGATGTCCACACCAGCAAATTCTGGTTTCTCATGTGGAGATTATTAACCCATGTATGAAAATCGGTCTCATATGTGTGAAATGTTACTTCCCATGTGGGATTTCCTTTTTCACATATGAAAATATCTGTCACACATGTGAAATCTGGTTTCCCATGTGGGATATGCTTCCTTCACATATGACGTTCTAATCCGTACGTGGGAATTTTTGTTTCCCACATGGGTTTTACATGTGAATATCACATTTTCACATGTAACTCCTTGTTTATTACGTGGGATTACAAAGTAATCACCTAAAACTGTTAAATAATTTAAAATGCCAAAAAGTGTTTCTGCGAGAACGAACTGTAAAAACTTTCTGTATACTTACATACGAAAAGATAAAGAAATACATAAAAACGGAAAAAGTGCTGTCAATTAGTTTCTAAAAATGGCAGCATTTTTTTGCTTCCTCTTTGTATTTTTCTTCATGTTTTGTTCTGTAAGTTACAACAGTCTGTAGGCATTCTTGTCCAGTGTGTCTATCCTGATTTCCATATGTCAGGAAATTCCATCGAGCAGAATTTAATTTGCGGAAATATATCTCTTGAAGAGGACCCTAGACCTTCCGTCTTGGTCATTTCGAACGCTGTATGATCATACCAATATTATATTGGTCACGCTAACAATAACACTATGCCATAAAAATAGAATCTTTTCTTTTATAATTTCACCGTGAGTCACATTCTCGTTGACTGTTACGAATACTCCCATATTTGTCAGAAGTACTACACAGTGCCAAACCTGGAAACGTTATTCGAGCACAC
>WURT03190042.1:0-10044 GCA_009936505.3 Holothuria glaberrima
CTCCTGTTCAAAATCCTGGTATTGTTTTAAACTAGTTAAGGCACCATCAGGGTAATTAAAATTTTGGTCATAAGTCAATGAGATCATTTAAAGTCATGTGATGCTTGTACTAATAAACACTAAAGTCAAGGGACCCTGGTTGCACGTTTGAGCTTCAGCACCATTGGTGCTCTAGTTTTTTTTGGCCAAATATTGCAAATTTGGGCCTATTTAAACATTTAAAAATGGTCATTTAGGCATGTAAAGTGGTAATTCGGCGAAGAAAGTGCCTTCTTTTAATAATGTATGTATAGATCTTAGATATGGCCATACTCATTTGAAATGTGGGCAGTCAGTGTGAAAATTATGTAACACTCCTGCTTGAAAACTTGAACCGTACAAACTCTGTCAGCAAATCATATTTACTATTTTTCTGTGCTCAGAGTATGAGAGTAGAACATGGGAGTTCAAATTTTCATCCCAGCTAAGTGGCTCATTATCTCTGTTTTGTAACCCAAAAACATTCACTGCTTTGTCACAAGTCCATTGGTTGGAATCCCTCTTAACGTACATAAGTTTAATTTGGGCAGACCAGCAAACTAATAAGCTTTGTTTCTAAGAGAATAAGCAAAGGGGATGATAGTTATCAAATTTGTAGTCCCTGAATTCTTACTTGTCAACATCTTTTCCAACTCTATGTTTTATTTGCAAATCCAGAACTCTAGTAGAAGAATTAGACCGATTGAAAGTTATTCAGAGAGAGGACGAACTCAAAGCCAAACAGCTTGTCAATGGGGATGAGAAAGGGAAATCCCCTGGAAGAAACCTGGAACTGTTAGAAGAGGCCAAGCTTCTGAGGCAGCATAAAGGCCGACTTGAGGCAAGAATGCAGATCCTAGAGGACCATAACCGACAGCTAGAAGCTCAGCTTCAGAGACTTAGACAGCTACTAGAACAGGTGAGTACTTGAGTCACAAAGACATAATATTATGCATCAATGGTTAAATTATAAAATGGATACACATGTGAAATTGTTCCCACTCCTATAAGAAACCTTCATAGAAAATATTCTACTTGCCATCTAGCTTACATCAACAAATTGTATTGAAGAAAGGGTGAACCTACATATATTGGTCCTCACACCCCCCACCCACCCCACTTGCCATCCAGCTTACATCAACAAATTGTATTGAAGAAAGGGTGAACCTACATATACTGGTCCTCACACCCCCCCCCCCCAAAAAAAAAAAAATAAATAATAAATGAGATACTTCAAATATCTTTGAAGAAGATAAAAATTAATCCTGATTGTATTTGCTTATTACAGTTGACTTGTAGTCTGATGGGTAAATATAGTCCTTCCTGTTTGTGCTATGGCAGCATTTGTAGGTCACTTGTAGTTATGAGTTTTTGATGCAGGAATGCAATTAGCTAGCTTTGTATGCATGGAAATATTTCTGATATATTTTAAGCTTTGTGTAAATACTACTCAGTTTGTTCTGTACCAGTTGTCTCCCGGTTAAGCTGCAATCGGTACAATTTTGGTACAAAGTATTTGACAAATGATGCCTTTTGGGCGTAAGGAAAAATGGTTTGATGCTTGTAGGATAGTGTTCAATTTGAGACACTGAACAGTAGGTTATGAAAGAGCAATTCCAAGCAGATCTCTGACATCATTGCCCTATATAGCATTCTAGGTTTGCCTTCTTTGGGATTATTTTCCAATAGTAAATAAAACCTTAGAAATGATGTATTAATCCAAAACCGTTGGTTACTCGTTGCTTATACTGAACTTACAAATGACTACAAACGACTAGTGAAGTAGAAGGACCAGGTCCAACACTGCTTCTAGCTAATTACATGGTTTCATACATGTAATAGAAATTATTCACATAGCCTGTAATTGAGAATGTAATTGTGATTCTAATTCTCTGCCTCCAGCCGACTGACCACAGTGCCTCTAAAGTGTCATCTAGGACAACACCAGTCTCAAGGGGATCTGGACCACGGATACATCGAGCAGCCCAACACAATTCTCATGGAGGGACCAGTGATTATGATAGTGATATGGCAGGTAAGTGCAGTCCTCTTCAAGATAGTAATATTCATTGTAAATAAATATTTGAAGTAAATGTACCCAGAGAGTTGTTGGCAATTTTGCCTGCTAGCTTTGTTTAGCAAGTCCAAGAGAATTTTACTTAGTATTTGCTTTTGGTTTATAGACCTTGAGGTAGGGGAAGAGGACAATTGCTAACCCTAGTTTGTAAAATTTATCTGACTACAGAATTTCAAAAGAGATGAGGTGTGACACTATTTAAATGAGTAAAAACAGAACTCATCCACTCCTTTCATCTGGGCCCTATATCCCTATAATCTAATTTCTAAACTTAAACTGGTGCTGTGATCTAGTGTATAAAGACCCTGGCATTTGAAGCAATAAGGTTCATCAAAAAAGATATTTCTGCTTCATTCCAGACCTGGTTCAGAGTTGGTACTTCAGGCAAGAGAACCTGTGAGTTCTCATTTAAAAAGTCAAAAAAGACCTGCCAAATTGGAAATATTCCAAATTTGATAAAGTAAAAATGTTAATTTTGAAGCAACTAAGTGTGAAGTTTTGTTTCAAAAGCCCTTGTAGGTTTGTACATTTGTGGCTGGGGTGGCATCATAAAGTGTATAAGCCTGAGTTGTAAATTATTATCATCATTTGAATACAATATTTACATTGCTATCCTTTGATTTAACTCCACTAGGTGAAGACCATCAGAGACAGTCGCCTCCGCCATACTCCTCTGTCTCAAACAACCAAACAGCACCATTGAGAAATGGTAACAACAATTCCTCAAGTCACATGAATGGAAATGCTACACATAATGGCAAAATTGATCTTGATAAAGTCATCCAAGAGCTGAATTCATTCCCAGAGGATAAACCAACATCAGGTCCAGGTAAAGCACTGTAAATTGATGTATGGATATGGTTGATTGATTGGTTTGAGGAATTGATCGATCAATCAATGGATCCAAATGATAAATGATTGATAAACAGGATTGATTGTCAGTATGTTCATAAAGCATTAAAATCATTTATGTTTCAATTTAAGGTTTTCTTTAAAGGTAGATCTAAAGGACACTGTTTAATAAGCTTTTACTACTGAAGGAATGGTTGCCTTCACAGTCCTCCTACCCAACATGTCTTTAAGGGTGCAATGTGAAACTATGAGCATTCACTGTGGATATATGTATTTTTTGAATTTGGGAGTTCAAAATAAATGGAAAGTGAATGACCAGTGTAATTTTATTTAAGAGTGGAAGATGGGTTTTACAATTTTGGGGGTAAAGAGGGAAGTTTTTCAAACTGATTGATTGGCTGGCAATGTAAATCCATCTCCTGCAGCTCTCTAGGTTTTTGTTTTAACATTGACATTGGTCGTTCCATTTACAGGAGTAAACAACGTCGGCAGTCTTCTGAATGCTGCAGATAACATTGGTAAGGCAGTTGGAACATTGGTAACGGTAATGACAGATGATGAACATGATCCTAAGGAGAACGAATCATGACAATGAAGGAGAAAAATGGGAAATTGATGGGCAGACTACTGCAGATGGAAAATTCTGTGGCCAGAAGGGAGTGGAGAGTATGTTGTACTTGGATCAGGGGGGGGGGGGTGGAATGTATTTTATACTTGTATCAGGAGGGGCATAGTACTGGAATGTAAGTGGGAAGTAACAGTCTGGAATCAGATGTGGAGTTTTGTTTAATTGGATAGATATTTCTTACTTTTCAGGGGACAATAATTTTAAAAAGTTGACTAGCAATGGGCTGTTGTTGATCCATGGTGAGCCGACAAACTGTCCACATGGCACAAGAGTTGAGCTGTTGTTTGTTTGGGTAGTCATTCAGACTAGATAATGGGATTGCATACCTACTGCTTGCATCAGCCAAAGCCACCATATATTGCCAGTATGTGGTTTGCCTTATAGATTTTTTCAGCTTTCTGTTCAATGTTTACTCTGTTGTATCCTCTCCCTTTAAAGATTATAATCTTTAACTCTTAGAGAGAAATAAAGTGTGTACAATTTCTTTTAGTGGCATGCAAAACTGGTTAGAAGATGCTGTTCCTTGAAGGTATGAATTAGAATGCAAAGTGGGAAGAATAAGGTCTTATTGAGTTGGTATTACTTTATTTGTAGGACAGAGCTTGCATTTTAAAATGGTTTATGAGAAGTTCGTCAATTATTAAAGACGCGGATTGTATGTGATAGAAGACTCACGTAGACAGCTAACCATTATCTGAATGCCTTCATTTCTTTTAAGATTATCTGGTGCTAGCCATTTAACTTATTTGCATGTATATTGTTTATTTGCAAGCTCATACAGACAGAAATATTTCATTTATTCTTATTTATCTCCATATTGTAACATTCTGGTGCTAGCAGTATACATATATTTTTAACTAGAAGTCTCACTGGGAATATGCTTGAAGCAAGTTCAAAGATTGCTCTGCCAGAAATAACTTTTCACATAAACGAGACCAACAACTAACTTCGCATGTTTTTTTCTTTTTTAATTTTTGTGAAAGTTATGTTATTTTACCTCACGTAGGCTAATCAGAGTTTCATTTGGTGCAAAATGTTTCATGTCTTCAACAAAATTAAGTTATATTCGGTAGCCCTTGAGAAAAAAATCATGTTTGTATTCATAAAAAATAGTGTATTCCTCCTTCTAAAATGGAATGAAACAATACCAAAAATTGATACCTTATAAGTAATGCAGGGATAAGTTACATACAGGATTAGAATTGCTATTTAAATAGGGATGAGTGATATGGAAAACTTGTACACATGATTACACTTTACTTGCAGTGAACATTTAAAATCAAGTAATTATATGTTTTCCAAAAAAAATTCACCAATGTGCAAAATAAAATATTTTTGAGCAAAATATTTGAAGCAATGAAGGGGTAACAAAATTGGTATTCATTGATCTTGCTAGCCTGATAATGGGGTATTTTAGTTGTAAATATTTTATAACCTGTACCTATTAACATTTGATTTTATCCCATTTTAAAATGCCAGTACCAAATAGTTAATGTGAAATATTGTGTGCTTGATTTTTCATCTACTGTGATTATTTTAACACAAATTGTCTGTCTTAAGCTATTTTTAGATGAAATTAGTAATTTTCCACAATTGTCAGGGGTGCCTCAGAATCCTTGGTTCATTGGTTTGAGCAGTTTTTTATAGCTGTATTGGGCAACGAGAAAAAGATGCATGTAACTTGCTCCATATTTTTGTGGTATTGAAACTGACTTTAAAATTCTGATCATGTTTTTTTTTTTCAATTTGATATTAAAATCCTATTTCTTATAGTCATTTTAAATTGCTTGTACTATACCTTCTGTCATAGATGAATGACTTGTAATATAATCTTGCAGGTTCACCTGGAATAATCATCAACAATAAAAATTGGTGTCATATTTATTTCCTTTGTCTAAAGTGTAATAAGGCAGAAGGGTTAAGGGTGGCAGCACTACAATATCCAAAAATGGGGGTGGGGGCAGGCAAACTTTTTTGGTGAAAAATTTTCTTATGCATTGCTCTAGTAAACTATAACTAGGTGAGAGGGTGTATGGGCTGGCAGGATAACAGGCCATAGATGGGCAAGAAAATTCCCCCTTCCCCCAACACCCTTGGCAGTATCACTATTTGGGTAGAAACATTCTTATATTCAGCTCCTCTTTTTAAGAGACAACAATGACCAGTGCCTGAGTTTTTCCTGCAATGTGCTTCAATTTTTAGCTTCTTTCTAGACTGGGCTTTTGTTCCTGAAGCAATTCCCCCCCCCTGCCCATCTGTTTATGTGCTCTGTGATTGAACTCAGTAATGACAAAGTTTCATCCACATCTCTACCCCTAAGAGCCCTCTATGATTGTTTCTTTTAAATGCTACACATAAGAGATCTTTAATCCTTTCAACAGTTTTGTATTGGTAAAAAGAGGGGCTGAAGGTGCTCATTGAGAATATCCAAATTAAAGTGTCAATTTTAACAGTCCTATCATCTCTAATTACAAAAGGAAAAGTTGAGGATTTCATGTAACCCTTACTTTTGCAGTCTTTGGGTCAGTGGTAACCATGGTAACAGCAACGTTCTTTTATTGCAGCATGTTTGAATTTACAGAGAAAAATTGCATTTGTATACTCCTACTTTCAAAACAGTTTAAATATTTCTAACTCCAAAAATGAAATGGAATGTGAGATGACAACAGTAGTTCTTGTGACTGATATTCATCGAAATACACATTGATCGTGAGCTCTTTAGTCATTACAACAGTTTTAGTTCACATTGTAGCATTGAAATCTAATGTGGACAACATGATATACTTATCAAGAAAATGTGTTCTTCACCCCAACCCCTTACCTACACAGATGGGAAGTACAGGATATTTCTTCAGGGTGGCCAGGTGGGGGATGACCCAATTATGCCTGAGAAAAAGCGTTCCTTACCTGGAGCAAAAATCCTTTGTTGCTTGAGAAAATTCGGACACTTTACCCAATAAAAAAGGTTTTCCCAGAATTTTTCAGTAGTGCTGCAGCTTTTTCATCTTTCCCCTAATATACCTTCCCCATTACTCTGAACATCAAAGAAAAGTCACAAAGAGACTGTCATCACAACATTGACAATGGGTTTCTTAGTCGATTTGCGTGCCCTGAATGCACTAAATTAGCTCTATAAGGCACAATAGTGTTTGAAATGTTTGATGCGCAGCAGTTTCCCTAAATTGTTCGTCATGGGATGGACAATTACGACAGCATGGGGGGGGGGGTATCATGGGCTGCAAATTGTTTTACATAGTAAATTTTATATTGGTTATTCGCGAGGTGATTAAAATTCTAGAACCTGCGACGAAAATATTACTCGTCGGAAATGGACTCTGTTAATCGAACATAAGTTTTAAAGTTTAACATTAAATAGGTGCAGGAAGCAGTGGAGTAGGGGGACGGGGTCAGAAATATTCGGGTGTAAAGTTTGCTTTCCCCTTTTCCAGAGACAAATTCCTGATTATTCAGTCTCATCAATCTCTTTTTCTTTTCAATAAACTATACGTATTCCATAAGTGTGGCTCAACTGAAACTGACTGCACTGCACAAAATGTAGAATCAAATTGCATCTAAGGACCTTCAAATATTTCAAAACATTTCCAATGGGCAGGGGACACCTCCCCTCAGACCTCTCCCTCAGGACGGAGGTAGAAAAGTTCAACCTTGCCCCTTCCTCACCTCACCTCTCTCTTCCAGCTGAGAATAACTTACTACGCCAATGTGACATTATAAAACTTAACGAAACTGAGAAAAATTAAGGCAAACTGTGCAATATCTCAAAGGTATACTATTTGTGTCTTATGGTGCAGATAGACCAAACATAGGAAGGGGGGAAGGTGAGATATGACTACGTAGCAGGCTGTACGGCATATTCTTTATTCAGTCAGTCTAAAAGAGGCTCTGAACAAACGGAGTGCTCTCCTCGGGTTAGCTGAGATACCCGGGTTCCTCCTATCAGAAAGTTGAGAGTAAACCTCACCGAGGCATGGCGGAGTGCAAGTAACTATACGACTGGAGTTTTGAGCAAACTGTACGATCGAAAGCCAGACAAAATCTCAAAAAATGTGAAAAGCTGCCGATTTACAATAAAACGTTCTTTAACATTCAAATTTCGGCTGGTTGAATATGTTGAATGCGACCTCGTCCCTAGCCAGGGTGAATAAAAAGATCGGAAAAACTTCACGTTTGTTACGAAAACTACAACAAATTCACAGTAAAAAAGGATGTTGTTTCCATGTCGGCGATATCTGTGGAACCTCGTCGAGGAGCCATAGTTAGGACACTTCTCACAGTATAATGAAGATAACCTTTACACTGGTCGATAGCGTGTGTTCGGGATGCATGTCAAATTTCCTTTCATTGTGATACTGATGATCTTCGCTTGTGATACACGCTGAAATACAATTGACAAATTTGTTTCGGGCTGCGATTTCCCATAATATTGGGTGTTTTGGATGCCAAACTTTCTCCCATACTGGCGAGTGGCGACCCACGCATGGTACAGGCAAAACTCGTGGGAAATATTTTCAAGCACAACCTCTATGTGAGGTAAACTTCCAGTGAGCCACAACTGGAAAAAGGTCGTGGCCGGCCCACTCTTACCAATTGGATAGAAAACTACTCCAATACCATTGAGTTGTATTATCTGGAGTGCACACTTTCTCACTGTGCTTACATAGATATTAGGTACAATGCTTATCATAAATACATGCAGCGATTATGCCAATTCTTTTTCCTGTATTGGAATCTCATCTGGGGAAAGCAAAGAGTCGAAATAAAAACTACTAACAGTTTCAACTTATCGTCGCGAAGTTCAAAATCCTATACGGGTATCTGATACCTGGAACTTACAGCTCAGTAAACTAATACAAACTATGCATGAAGGGACCCTATTCGGGGATCTCTCACACAGAAAGCGAGAATCATGTCTCTATACCAGGGGCTCACCAATGTTCGGGCCGCTGACTACCTTTTCTTGAATTTCAATTTATGGCAATAATTTACTTTCTCATTTTGGGTTCCTTGAATCTTCCGCCGGTCATTCAACTCAAAGCGGGCCAAAAATGGCCGTCGGGCGGGCCACTTTGCGAACCTAGGCGCTAGACCAACAGGTTTCTTCATAACGGCATTATTTTAGTTTTTAGAGTGGTTATAAAATGTACAATATGAAATAATTGCACTAGAAAATTGTGATTTCGAGGTAGATGACATATCATATGGTAGTACATTCAGGGGATTACCTGGGAAATGAACTCGAGACTTATCGCATCTTGGCAACCGTGAGGACAATGACACCAGACCAATCGTCTCCAATTTCTTTTCAGAATCGCGGGATTGAGGTTGGGTCTAAAAATATTTTGATGTCGAATCCGGCACCTTTCGCACCCTAGGCGAGAATCATACCTCTAGACCAACAGGTCTCCTACCTCACTGCAAAGTATTTTCCTCCGTAAAGGGTTATTATTCGTGAATGCCCAAACGATAATCGAGTTCAATAGTTTACGAAGCCGTTGTCATGCTGTTCCTCGTTTTTACATCAGCTTCTATTGTCACCTGACGACAGTTGCGTATAGCGGGGTTGCCGCCGGTCATGGCTGTATGAGGTGGGAAGTGGATCGGGATCGGACGTCATTGCCCATCTATGATAGAACCTTCAGCCTCAAAAATACAACTGATAAGGAAACATAAGTAATACGAATGAATATTTTAGAGTAAAATTTTACTTTTCGGCGAACTTTTCGCTCAGCTCTCATCGATTGTTTTTATATTGAACGAGGTTTATCGGTATATGAAAGAATTTTTTCCAATAACTGTGTAGGTAAATGAAACCTCCCCGTTATCCATCCTCCCCATTCTGTTCCTCATAAGATCAATATATTTTATTTGGGACTATGTATTCAAAATAATTTCAAACAAATTAATAAACATATGCTAGCACAAACATTAGTTCTAAACCGTTTAGCTTCGTTAGCAATCAAAAACTTGACTAAGGATTCGTAGAGGATAATGAGGCGCGGATTGAGAGGAGGGCCTTTGGGGCTTCCCACTTCTCCGCCCCAAAATAATGAAAAGGTAGGTAAAAGAAGAAAAATGTAAAGGGAAAAGGAAAACCAAAAACAGAGGGAAAATAATTTTATTCCTGAAACGTGCATTAGAGGTATAATTTTCTATAGGGGTAAGGTGGAATTTCTACTTCTTTTAAGTGATGAGATGACAAGCCTTGTATTAAATGTACCTTCACTAGCAATCACGAGAACGAAGTTGAAGGTCAGACTGAGGGCCACATTGGAGAAGAGCAGCTGAATTGCTAGGCTTATCATTGACGTAGTAATTTACAGTTAGTTAGATGAGGTTTAACGGCCCAGCTTCCAACCAATTGGTTCAAGTCAAGCCGCTCACGGCCTTTTTTCCAGTTGTGGCTCACTGGCTTGTTTTCCCTTACTCCGTTGCTTATGCGGAGCATCAC
>WURT03190064.1:0-10044 GCA_009936505.3 Holothuria glaberrima
TGTCCCCTCCCCTTGAACCCCTCCCCCAGGCAGGTGATCACACGATATACTGCATGGCCCCCCTTGAGAGTAACCCTGGGTACGCCAATGGAATGCATCCTGGCCTTCGAAGCATATTTGCCTATTTGAACACTTACCATATTTGAACGCCTGACGAGTCTAGTGTTCAAATGCTGCATGAACGCATAGTGTTCAAATTCCGTACGTCAGGTTCAGCTCCTGAAGTGTAGTGGCATGATGGGGGGGGGGTGGGGAATGGCCTAGCACACTAAAATTGTTAGGAATTTTTGCATTAATTAATGTATCATGAACTAAAATATACCTATCCTGGGACTTCCGACCCCTGGGCCAGGGGCCCTAAGGGGGGACCCCACCCGCTAAAGCCTGCGCTAGGCGCTCGTTTACGCATCACCAGATCTGTCGGCAAAACATGATGTCTGCATCCCCCCTCCCCCAAGATTACACCTTCACTACGACCTTGATTAACACCACTTGATTGATAAAAGGTAAAGAATTAATATACCACCTGTCTTTTACCTTTTGTTTCGTTGACCTGTTGACGGTTCTTATTCGATTTCTACTCAGAAAAAAAAAGTAAAGCAAACTTCGGCTAGTCAACTGGTCCTCCCGAGGGCGCCTTAGTGAGACGTGCAACCGACTTCGTCGGCTGGACAACCGATTTTGATGGAAAGCCAAATGCCAAGAGGGAAGAAAGCCGGGGTACCCAGAGAAAAACCCGCGTACATCGAGCGGGATTCGATCCCACTCACATGTAAATTACATTGGTGCGCACATGGAAGTACTACCCGGGGACTCCGAGGTAGTACTTCCATGGTGAACGGAAGTTGGAATAGACTATTCTGTCACTAGACGACCCGCTTCTAAAGAAGGGTTTTTCAACCTTTTAAAACCCGAGGACTACTTTTGGTTTTTGAAATAACTCGAGGACCACTTTTTACAATTAACTAAAACATTAATGAAAATAAGTTGTATGTACAGCTTAACCCTACGACAAAGGTTTCTACACAACTGTATTGAACTTATACTTCTACAAAATTCGGAAATTTGTCGAATAAGAATTGAGATAAAAAACATCCCCAAATAATGATCAGAATAAAGACTTATCCATTCCTCTTTAAAAATTTTTTCTTTTTGACACGCAAGACTTCGCTCCGAGGTCCACCGCTTGAGAAATGCTGACTTACGCTGGTTGACCACTAGCCTGCGAAGCAGACTCTGTAGCAGCCTCAAAAAGATGGCGCTCTCCCAGAAATTATAATACACCCGGGTATACAGTGTAGACAGAACTTTAGCCTGAGCTGTATAGGTGTTATATATACTAGCAAACGGAGGATTTTTTTGACTGATGAAACACACAATAGCCTGCTAGTGGACCACTAGGTGACCAACAGCTTACGAGCGGTCACGGTTCCTTGAGGGCTCCTGCGACCACCTTCCGTTGCCAGCCCTTGTGATCAATTGTGCTTGGGACCCACAGTAATTGCTCTCACACTTTTATGAGCATATTAGGTGCAATCATACATGATTTGGCACAGTTTTTGTATTGTGTATACACACATCCCGTTAGTATAAAGTGCAAATGGATGAAAGTTCGAAAGCTTAGGTTCGACTGCAATATCCCCATTGCTATGTTTGAGCTCCATCATGGCTATTAAGGAATCATACTTAGGCAGATGTGAAGTAGATTATAGAGGTTCTTCACGTGACATCATTGTGTTTCAATTTGGCTTTCTGGCCGTCACTGAACATGCGCAGAAGGTGTATTATCGATTCACGCGCACGACACGACCTTAGTTACAATTGTTGTAAAGTGGACGCCTGGCCGTCAAAACAGAGAGACGTTTTCTGCGGGAGTAGACATTGAACAGTAACTTGATTTTGCTAGGCACATTACACCATCGGATTATTTCCAATCGCAAACTTGGTACTAATGGAAAGTGCAGGGTCTAAACTTCTCGATTGTACCCGATTGTTTTCTCCTGTAACGGAGTCAAGTTTCCACGGCAAATTTGCGGTGGCATTTTGGGGCCTTGAAAATACTACCTATTTTTTGGCCTTCTGTTCCTCACAAAGTACAATGGAATGTTTATTTTTTTACAACTTCTTCGTGAAAATAACAGTCACCCTTAATGCAAGCTTTTGAGAAAAGATAGCAAGTACGTTCGTCATCAGTTCCGCAAAATTTCATCTTGTTACATCAATTTTTTGGCAGGGGCGGGGCTTTGAAAATCTGCCGGTCATGGAGCTCATTACTTTCTCCTTGCCGATCGGCTGTATCCGCATTGTTTCATATTCTATCAGAGTACGTCTGCAGCTGAGTTAGAGCGGACCAGAGCCTCACGAAAAGTGTGGACGTCGGAACTCTGTTTGCTAAGAGAACTCTTTTTATCCTTGATAGAAGTTCCTCCATTGACAGTGTGGTTGGTGCCTTGGAAGTGTCTTTATGAGACCCCACAAGGCAAAAGTAAGGTTACAATATGTGATCCATTATTTGAAATGCAACAGTTTTTTATGTTAAATAGATCCTGTTTATTTCAGACAAAACAAACTTGGTTTCAAAGCTATCGCACTCAGATGCGCTATACAGGGCGCCCGCATGACCGTACGCGGCGGGGAGGCAGGGACAGTTGTTATCCCCACACCCAAATTTTCAAAGAAACTTTTCAAAACATCTGGCTGTAAAAACTTCAGACATATAAAGATTGCTTTGATGCAACTTGAAATTCACAGAAAGTATATTTCCCGCAGTATGGGACATGCACTTCGCACTGGCAGTGTGAGGGGGTGGTGAAGGGGGAAATCACCCCCTCTTGACTTCTGAGTATATTTTGCTCATACCTTGTCAATAATGATATCGTTACAAACGTAAAAAATGCAATTATCAGTGCTCTTTGCATCAATCCCGAGTGCTTGTTTTTCCATTATCACTTCCTGTCGGACAATTTTGTTGAGATTATTCTTCTTATGCCCCAGGAAGAACCTACCATCACCCATCTTCACCTTCTTTTTCCCTCTGTATCATCAACCCCGGTAGGCTCTTCGAAAAACGGAGTTAGGCTATGATTTAAAAAATGTCACACTATGATTTTTGTGGTCTGTTTAGTGCCTATTTTATATTATTGTAATGTCCACAATTTTTAAGTATCTCTGAACTTCGAGGGGCTTTTTACTCTAGACCCCCGCTGACGCGTTGCCCTGAACCCCACGGGAGCCCTGAGGTAGACCTCTGCATCCCACGCCATTGGTAAAGTTTGGTATTTCACAACATTAACCCCCACTTTTCGTCCCCCTGACAAAATTCTGGCTACCTTGGTACGCTACACGCCATCTGATGGTGGCCTTCTCCTTAGATTGCCCCCCCCCGCAAAAAGATTCTGTGCACTGCCATCATTGGCACCCATGCCTGCACAGCGGTATGTACAACTCTTCTTACTTACATTTGCTATACATATGAAATAAAACATCCTACGTGCACATATTTCTATATGCTCCCGGCATGACAACATGCTCGCTGGGAGGCTTTTGGATCATGGAAGTACAACCTCGCAGACTCGGACGTGGGCAAGAAAACAAACTTCACGTGCTCACATGTTGTACTCAGACCATCAGTTACAATTGTCACAAACTGTAGTTACAGCAGCAAAACTAACAGACTAGTCACCCATTTGTATCTTTAAATTTTCCAATATTTTCTGAGAAGGTTAAAGTACTTTAATAGTTTATTTTACTTATTTTGTTAAAGATGTTTGGAGTTTAGAAACTCCAGAAACTTTACCGAAATAAAGAAGGTACAAGTTATGAAATTAGTCTTGAAGTTGTGACTTTTATTTGTCTTCCATCAAGTTCAAAATGCAAATTTGTGGCAGGCTTAAGCCAATCTGCATGGTTGCTTATAACAGGTGGATTAATTTCGGACATCACTCCTACCTGTTCACAGCCGCCTGTGACATGATTTGTGCTGGAACCAAATGACTTGTGGTTTGACTTGTGAAAATTTGTGACTTAACTTGTGATGAGTGGTGACTTGACTTGACTTGTGGCTGGAAAGACTTGCGACTTGACTTAGACTTGCAAAAACCTGAGATGCTACCATCTCTGGCCTGCGCTGATTTTAAACTGCTCAAGGCCATATCAGCACAATACTATGTGAGGGCTTAGTTAGGAACATAACTGACTGCGCATTTTTTATCAACGAACAACCAGAATCAAGCTGCTGTTTGAATTAATGTCAATCAAAAAGACATCACCAATTGTTTTTGGAGGTATGTCCGTATTCCTAAATATGTTTGAGCAAATGCCATAATCAACTGGCTATGAAACATAAAGGCAAAGTCGGCTAGTTAACTGATCTGTCTGAGGACGCCCAGTCGGACGTGCAAAAGACTTCTTCGGAAGGGCAACCGATTTTAATGGGAAGTCTATGTGAAGAGGGAGAAAAGCCCGAGTACCAGGGAAAAATACATGTATTTCGATACAGGTTCGAACCCAATTTCTTCGGGAAACGATAAAATATGAAATATCCCCAAAACGGCCACTCGCCTTTGTGATTTTCTTGATATTTTGTTTAAATAAAGGTAAACCGTGCAGCAAGTCCCTCAAATTTTTCAGTTTTATTAACATAAAACCCAAAACGCGAGCAGAAAATTTGGCTCTCGACAACTTTTCGGCAACCCTCGCCAGACTTCAAACTGCAGTCCCACGTCGTGGGCGTGAACCCCTGACGCGCAAATCCTGGCGCTTCTTCAACATCACTATTTCGTATATTTTATCGTACCTACCATCCTAACTATGTCTTAGGAAAAAGTTGGAAAATTCTGCGACAGAAGACCACGGCTTTCTATGCCCCCACCCACTAACATCCCCGCCCCCGCCCCAAACCCTTTTGAGGTAATTTATAGAGCAAGCTATGAAACCTTTGCAGGCTATACTCAATAGTAGCACGGCAGGAAAATGTATGACATTAAAGCATTGAAACAACATGATTTGGGCGTGTTTCAGGCAATGTAAAGTACTGGGTACTAATACCAAGGATATGAACAAAAAAGGGCGGCTTGCTTCAGCTGCATTTTTGCCCCCCCCCCCTACTCCCATCTGCAATACAACTTTACACTAGTCAAGTACAAATACTATTATATTCCAAATGATTTCCAAAATCGTCGTAGGTCAGGTAGTAAGGCGCTCGACTTCGAATGCTTGGTACGTGAGCTTCAAGTGCCCCTGAGACTTGGCAGTGAGTCATTTCTCGTTTTGCACTCAGTTTAAAGTTGTCGAACTGTCGAGTTGTCGCAGTTGCTTTTTTATCCTCTTATTTCTAGCTTTCAAAGACTCCTCTGCGTCTCCACGTTTCTCTTCCTTAAACTGGCTTTGTTTTTTTGATCATGTCCTACTGTTAATTTCCAAATCAGGTCACTAGTCACTATTGCGTATAGCTTGCATTATCAGGGCGTGCAACTCCACTCCCCACAAAGCTTCTTTTCGGTTGCAATTGGTAAAAGTTTTAGAAAAATTTCCATTTTGAGATGAAACCGATTCCATAGTTCATGTAATTAGCAATTGACACGAAAGGTCTCAATAAAAACAGAAGACGAATGTAGCAGGGGATTCTGATTTTATTGAGACCGAATTCTCCTAACTTCCCAAGGCAACTCTTTGTTCTAGTTGAAAGCGAGTCTGGGATGAATATTCAAAGTTACCGGCTTCAAAATGCTTTTCTTCTATTGCAACCATTGGCGTAGCCAGGATGGGGTGGGGGAGGGGTCAGGGGGCCATGGCCCTCCCAATCCAGTTCTGAAAAAATACACCTATACGTATTGCCCATACACACCTGAAGGAAGAGCAAATCATTCCTCAAAGTTAATTACTTAAGTCCCTTGGAAGTGAACCAAAAGACAAAATTATTTGTAAATCAATTCGATTTTTGACTTATTTCCCTAAATTTGGCAAGAGTATTGTCGTCAATTGTCTCAGTCACGAGAACTTTCCAAGCTAGCTGTTCTATAGAAGATGGCGCCTTTTTGTTTATGCATTATTTAAACAAATTTCTGAAGTACCACATTAAGCATTGCCACCCGTAATTTAATTTGTAATGACACGCACAGATTTATTTTTCTAACTCCTTCGGAAGTTCGTTATTTTGCGTAATTATTCCATGTATACTTCTTAACATAACTTAGCGTGGTGAGAAGTAGATTATTATTGGAAAGTTGCCAAAAAGTAAAGTTTCAACCACCAGTAATAGTATTGCGAAATGCGAAAAAACAGAGTGGCAACGCTGAGCCCTATATATACCAAACTTTCCACAAATATAGGTTGCGAGAATTCAATTTATCCTCTAGCAAGGGCGTAGGAAGCGGGGGGGGGGCTGAGGGGATCCAGCCCCCAGAGAAATATGTAGGGCGGAAGTATGCTTCAGCCCCCACTTTCCAAGGCCAAAAACCCCTTATTTGTCTCTTCTGTTGAAAATGTCAAATATTTGCAGTAATTTACCTTAAAATTTGTCCAAAATGATGCACCAGATTGCATCGAAGGTCCATCAAAAATCCAAAAATTTTGCAAGAAATGTCAAAAATTTGCAGTAATTTTACTTAAAATAAGTCCAAAACGATGCACCAAATTGCATCTAAGTTAGGAAAAAATAAAAAAAAAATTCCAAAGAGGAGGGGCCTTAGACCCCTCCCCCAGGACGGCGATCCGAAGCAAGGTTCAGCCCCCAGTCTCAAACAGCTTCCTTCGCCTATGTCCTCTAGGTCTATGTCGGAAGCAGGCTTATGGCAAATATCACTACCTTCTCTACTCCCCGTACACTTGGTAAACAATTATGACTAAGCTATTGCGTCTTTGTTTGCGTTGTAAAATTAGTCTTATTGCAGTGTCCCCCGCTATTTATCCTGAATATGCCAGTGCTCAATCCATTGATTTATCAATGTTCTGGAACTATTGGCCACGTTCAGTTATAACGCTAACGGCTTTTGGTAATTTGTTTGACATTTTCTAATGACTGAGTTACACCAACACCCCCGAAAAAATCTGTATAGACTATGTGCCTACTCCTCAGAAAACGCCTGACTACACGACTACACCAATGTACTGACAACCTTTGGTTCGCTTAGCAAAATTTCACTTATGATAGTTTAGGGCCAGATCCAGGGTGCGTGCGACCCCCCCCCCCACCCCTAATCTTTGCAGAGCAATTTATGTTTTTTTTTTTTGTAATGGAACAAAAAATTGACTTCAAATGATGATAAATGTTGCACAGGTTGCATCTGAAGGTACTTAAATATTCAAAAATTTCTCAAAGGGGTAGGGGATGACCCCTCCCCTTAGACCCCTTCCCAGACCGGCGATCAAGTCCTGCAGTTGGCTCCCTCCAATAAAAAATCCTGGCTACGCCTGTAATTGTAACTATGGATTAAGCCTCTTAAGGGTAGGCACCAGCACCTGTCCACTGTGACAAAACGTGACCTTTGTTCTCCATGTTTCAAGGTGCGATGATTTGTAAATAGAAGATATCGTGTCCTTTAAACTTGATCAAGTACCCCCTAGTTTAATTTTTGCTCCCGTTTTAAAGAGGGATTTGCATCACCCCACGTATGAATTTTACTTGGGGGTAAGCAAAAGTCTCAGTTGGTGACGACTACTCTTTGATTGACATCAGAGTTACAAAATTCAAAAGATGCAGAGCAGCTCATATTACACAGCATGCACAGAGAGTACTTGAATACACAGTAGGGCCTTGTATACAGATCCTTATGGGAGGGGCTAGAACTAACTTAGTTGGGAAAGTTGGAACTGTCTGGGATGAGATTTCCCCTTTAAGGTAGCACGCCCTCATTTATATGTGCAGCCAAGAGGAGCCATTGGGATTTTTGCTACATGTTACCGAATAGGATAAGGGTCTTTTGTCAGTTTAATCTGACATAAGTCTAGATGAAGTATCACTGGTGCAAAAATTGGGTCAACTGAAGCGTTTTTGAAGAAATTATGGGCTTAGAAGCTGGCGGCCGTAGATCAGGCTATGAGTGATTAAAAACGCCTGGTTAAAGGAAAACTTTGAGCCACGCAAGAAAAAAATCTTCACTGTCATGGTATAGTAAATTGAAATTGCCATGAATGGCCGCTTGTCTGCAGCTTTTCTATGGGGGGTAAACTTATACATAGCGAAAACTTCTCCAGGGTTTAAGGTAGCCAACCACTAATTATTGCCCTATTAACTTACACACTAAATCAGGTCAGTTCGCCGCCCCCAGGTTCCGTACAAAAAGTTCTCAACCTGGACATGCTGGCACCCATTTGGTGAAAGCTCACAGTTAGGGCTCGTCACCACTGAGATTTCCAGCTAGGGGGATCGAACGCCTTAAATAATATGTACGTTCCCAGCCCTGATCACTACTTAAAGACCTCACTTCACTAGGCGGAGTACTACAATCAAAATATGGCACTAAAATTGGTTAAATTGTCTTTAACTTAAACTTTGCACAGTCTATATTTTAGCTCATATCCCACCAATTAATCAAATTAAAAATGGATTATATTTAGTAAGTAATACAGTCAAAAACGAGCTTCTTAAAATTTTCAAGGAATGAAGTTGGTTAGTCAATATCTTCCGCGGAGCAAAAACTTGAAATAGTGGTCCACTACCTTTCAAGTTAGAGGCCACTTTACTTTTTTGGTATGTAAGTTCAATGAATGATTTACTGGAGGTTATGCTATCTTAAGAGTCGAATAATAATAAAGTAGTAGGATAACATTAAGTCAAGAAATTTCATCCGCTGCAAAATATTGACTGACAGATTTAGTCCGTCAAATTTTTGGAGGGACGGTGCACTTAGTGTTTACCATGTTGTTGAAGGGATGTGCCCAATCTGTACTGTGGATGTTTCAACTACTCATTATGCAAAAATGGTTGGAAATTGAAGACACTTTAGGCAGCGTTTTGTCTTACATACTTTCCCTACGGACAAGACATCTAATGTGGGTGAATTAGTGTTAAATGGTATGCCCCATATCTTACTATACACGCGACCGACTGCATGGTCTATTGGTTAAAGAATCCGACTTGCAGTGAGAAGGTCGGGGTTCGAATCCTGGCCGGGTCATACCCGGGGCCAAAGACTTTAAAAATGGAACTTACTGCCATTGTGCTTGGTGCTCATCATAAGCAATGGAGTAGTGAAGACAAACCAGTGAGCCACAACTGGAAAAAAGGCCGTGGCCGGCTCGACTTAAACCAATTGGTTAGAAACTGAGCCGTAAAACCTCGTCTAACTAACTAACTTACTAAAGACGCTCTCGATGCTCAAAATTCCAATGGTCATGATGTCTCACACATTTGAAACACTAACTTTTTATGGACAGCCGACTCGGAAACTTTGGTATGAGAACAGGGAAGCTTGTGCTTTCGTAGAACTTAAACAAGGATCCTAAGGCCACTAAACAAAGCCCAATTCTATGTGTTTAAGAACAAAAGAATGTTTTCTAGTTCTTTTAAGGGAGTTCGTACATTGCACTCAGCAAAAGCTTGAATTAGCGGTCCATTTATCTGAAACTAGGGAGAAAAGCCAGAAGTGGCAACTCCCTGCTTAAAGGGGAAATTGCCTCATCCGAGAAATTTCCACTGAATTCTCCCGACTAAGTTAGTTCAAGCTCTGCCCATAATTGTCTTTAGCTTCCTCTTGTGCAGAAACAAACATTTCCTGGTGAGTATATAAATCCCTAATGTGTATTCAAGTACTCTCTGTGCATGCTGTGTAATATGACTGGCTCTCCTTTTTTTCTTTTTTTTTTTGAATTTTGTAACTTTGATGCCGATCAAAGAGTAGTCCTCAACCACGGACTTTAATACATGGACACAGGATCACGTGACCAAATCGGTCGCCACCGTTCGAACCAGAGGGCTACTACAATTTGCCCAATTTGACGATAAATATGCAACATTTCGGACAAAATCCAAACATCAATGGAAGAACAATGTCACAATCCTTCATTCTTTTTGCTGAATTTGACCTGAGCTTGCATTCTTTCTAA
>WURT03190075.1:0-10044 GCA_009936505.3 Holothuria glaberrima
AGGGGTGCACACAACACGATTCTTTGAGATAATTATAATTATCGACGACTCCTGACGGTTTGAGCGAGCCGATGAACGGCATAATTGGGAGATTTTCCGACTTTGCGTGCTTACTCACAATGGATGTCATCACGCATCAGCACTGCTTCTGGGATAAAAACCCAAGATGACGCCACTGTCACCTATAGCGGACGTGCAGATTGAGCCATTGCAGCGACAGCGAGATGGTGCTGAAAATAACCTTACTTTGTGTAGGCCCAGGAGAATCGGGAAGGAGAGGTAACGTCCAAGTTGGTGGCCTCCGTGACCGGACAACTCCCACCCTGACAACTCTCACCCGGACAATTCCCCCCGGACAATTGCCAACTCGGACAATTGCCACCCGAACAATTCCCAACCCGACAATTCCCATGCCGGACAATTGCCAACCCGGTCAATTGCCACCCGGATAATTTGCAACCGGAAAATTCCCAACACGGACAATTGTCAACCCGGACAATTGCCACCCGGATAATTCGCACCCGGACAATTTCCAACCTGGACAATTGCCAACCTGGACAGTTGCCAACCCGGACCATTCTCACCCGAATAATTCCCTCCCGGGCAATTTACACCTAGAAGAGTTTCCACCCCCACGATTTTCCATCCCGAATGGGGCTCCCAATTTCCCCGAACAATGCCAAGGACAATTCACCCTGTAAAATTGCACTATATTGTGTGACATAAAATTCAGACTACAACATTTTCATAGCAATTGAAAATGACAACCAAAGATAAGTTAAAGGCCCTTTAACTCATAGGCGACTTTTCTAGACACTCTTTAAAATAGTGGATTGCTTTGCCGAACTCAAGCTCGTTCGCAGGGAACAGGGAAGGGGTTAGGTTCTAGTGTTTCAGACGAGCCCTCCGCTTTAGAAAACGAGCCCCATTTGAAATCGAACCACATTTTGAACCACATTGGTGGTACTTCTCGTATGTTCCCTACTCTTAGCAATGCAGACAGGCCTATCTGCAAATTTACATAGGCTTATTCCATACGGACATTTCTTATTTTATTAAAGTACGTATAATTACGTCATATTCAATACCAAAATCACTCGCTTTGTATTTTTTACCTGAGTTTCTTCGATGTAGAAGGTTACGCTATACCTTTGTACATTTGCTCGTTTCTTGTACACCTAGGTTTATTAAAATGGTAGCCTTGTAGGACCATTTGAGAAGCTGCCCCCTGAATTTCCACACTCTGAATTGAAATTGGATTACTTCAAAAGTGATGAAAAGATTATTATACCCTGATTGTAATTTGAAAGTCCTCAGAACCTGGAAAATCGCATAAAAGGTATTTTTTCTGAATTTGACATCTACCCCAGACAGGCTCTTGTGTAAGTACTCGTCCTAATGAATGACTAACCCTACTTTAAAAGATTGGATCCGCCCAACTAAATAGCGGATGTTAATGCCTAAGTTACGTGATGAACTGGGCACTGCACCAACCTGTATTACGCGAAACCCCTGTAGCTGTGTCTCACATTCTGGAAGTAAATTACGATCAGGGCTAATAAGCTTATTGGGTTGACACTTAGGCACGTCAATACCGGAGGCATGGTCGGCGATTCGGAGGAATGGGTGACATGTCCCCCTTAATATCTGAAAAACTGCCTATTGACTTTAATTTTTCACACAGTAATTTATTTGAAATCGGGATCATGTCCCCCACCTCAATATTGAGAACAATTCGCTGCTCTTGACGGAGGATCTAGGGGTGTTACACCCCAGACGTGTTCAAAGATCAGTCTGCCGGAAATATTTGCAGTCCGTCGGAAAAAAATGCCACTTTCTTTTGCAATTTATTTATATTGTTAGAATCTTTTAATTGAAGCTGCAAAAATGTGGGGAAATTTTATGAGCACATTGTTCTACTTAAGTGAATTATTGTTTAGTAGATACATTGCTTTGGTTACATTGAACCAGAGACGCACCCCTTCCCTAGATCTAACTGTGTTGGGAGACTATTCTGTTTGTCGGAAAATTATTATATATTTCTATATAAAGAAAATACCACATATCGAGGTGTATGGAAATCCAGACTGTTAAGAAAATAGTAGTACCTTATACAATTGAATACGATTGTCTGTCATGCAAATAAAACATCCCCGACAGTGTGATATAAAAGTCATTTGGAATACTATTCAGCTCAATCTGACTGCTCGTCGGGAACGGTTGTAGGTTATAGATATTCGTGATCAGTTGTGTCGGGTGGATTGTAGGTTAATCACGTAACATACTGTCGGGATTGATATCAGTCTATCTACTTTTCATCAATCACAGATGAAGGCGAGCAAATTGACTTTCTGCAACCAACGATCGATTTGGCAAATCCTTTGTTGGCTTTTCATAAGTAAATGGGTCGTCGGTGGTTCGATAACAGCTGCACACTATCACGACTTTACTCAACTGCCACGCGACTCCCACACCCACCCTCGACTCCACTAGGACTACCAAACAGTTTGATATTTGTTATGTGGGCGTGACTATCGGACTGCAGTCGGGACCGAAAGCCTATGGTAGAAAACAAAATTTGAAATAAAATTAACCGACCCGTCTGCCACGAACGCGATTGGTTTTGCCGTTCGGTTGGAGTTAAGTCGGTGCACTGTGGGATGGCTTTCGACTTACCCAGTTGGTTTTGGCCTTTGCCCTGTGGTGTGTATGCACTGTGCAAATTCGATCTTGCTGATGCGGATACGTATGCTGTGCAGCAAACATGTAAAGGTTTCAGTAGTTTCGGAGAATATTGTTCAGTAAAATCACAGATGGAATCCGGCCGAAGGTGCCTAAAAGCGTTAGTAAAATCCCTTGAAATCCCATTTTAAGGCGCGCTCGCCCTCACCCTTTATACCGGCAAATTTTTCAATTAATAGTTTAAGAAGGACAGAGGGTGCTTTGGATTATTGCAATACTTAGTGCAAACTCCGTGATTGCCCATTCTAGCTCCCAACCCTCAAAGCTGCATCACTAAAGAAACTGAATGGCAGTTAGTCCTTGCTAAGGGCTATATTCAAATTTCTACGTCTGTAAAATGTGTATTCAGTGTAATCTGTAGATAGTTGATTGCTTTGTAAAATGAAGGCAAACATTAATGAAATGTCCGCAAGTTGATTGCTTTGTAAAATGAAGGCAAACATTAATGAAATGTCCGCAAAGGTGTTTTTCTCAGGGCTCTTCGAGCGCATTCATCTTGTACTCTTATTACCTTATCAAGACTTCCCATAGAACAAAGTGGGTATAATTATTGCAAAACTCCGGTTGAAACGTTATGACCCTCCCCACTGTAGGAAATCTATGCCCCTCCCTTGAATATCAATTTTGAAGAAATCGACCTGTGGTTTGTCATATTATGTTATTTTCGAAAAGATAAAGACAAACTGCTATTTTATGCATGGTCCGTTTACATGGCCATAGCCTGGGCGAAATCCCCAGTGGGACAGTTTATGAAACTAGCCTGAGATAAGCGGTGCACCAAGTGTCGTTTCTACAGATAGTTCACCCCCAGGAGGACCCATCATCCTGGGGAGGGTGCTGAGGGGAGGGATACATGTACGGCCTGGAAAGGGACAAAACTGTGCTATCTTTTGGAAAGCCCTGAACTGTGTTATACCTTTACATATTGTAATTATTTAGTGATATTCTTCCTATTTTTTGGGCTGGGTGGAAGTCAAGAGGTGCTGTCTAAAGGCAGAGAATGACATTGCATGTTCTTTGAGAGGTGGCTTGGATGCAAAAGGGTACTACATTTGGTTAAGCTTCTGAAAGTGTTGAATTGATTATATGCTAAGCTATCGTTATTTATTTGTGATTTTTTTTTCTATTTTACCAGGGTGTAATTGAAGGGAATGTTGCCTCAAGGCTACGGCACTGGTGAAGTGCGTACGCAAAGCCATTTGTAGACAGTAAATCACTTCATTTCAGTACCTGCAATCGTGTAAATTCTTCGGAGCTCCAATGGGTTTCGCCCCCTGGAATCCCACAGAGGGACATTAGTATGATCACAATACTGAAGTGGGCCCTAAGGTGGGCAACTGAGCCCTATGCCTTAGGCGATCTTATGCTCCCACCAAAGAAGTACCACCTCAGTGCTAGTAATTCTATGAGCAAATCGACCATCCTGCTGTAGCAGATAAATAAAAACAAGTACGCCAAGGTCAACTTAACATTGCCAAGTGTTTAGACTGCGTTTAACTGCGTTTTTTGTTTGTCTTGTACTCCCGTTATACTAAACGTTTACATGTTCTATTTTTTTGAAAAGGTTTCCTTAAAACGAGGGTTCTTATGTTTTGTCGGGAATGGAAACATTTTTGTCGGGAAAAGGTCCAGCATCTCCCACTCATCCATCCTTAGGGACGTTCCTGTTGACGCTGTTGCGATTGAAACAAAAGTTAGCTTTTCCGTAGTTGTGGGAGTGACATTTAATCTACATACCAAAAATGAAATGTTAAACTACATCAATGTTACAGAAAATGTCACCAGACTGCACTTAACCCGCTGAAATTACGAAAAAGGTTTCAGAAGGGAAGGGCATACGTCATAGCCTTAGACCAAAGCGGCAACATAAAACTTACGGCACTGTGGCCCATGTGAGTTAACGAGACAAAGGGTAGAAAACAAGCTTATAGGCATAAGCGGCGATCCTGGGAGATGGGGGATATATCACCCCCATGAAATTAGATGGGGGTTACTGTACACTATACCCCCCCCCCCATAAAATCAACTCGGCAGATCCGGGATTCAGAAAACTTTACCTTTTCTTAGACTGTTTACAATAGGACTATTATTGTTTTAGGAAATACTTCTCACAGTTGCCATAGTATCACCTTGCAAAACCTGGAAAGGGCCATTTCGAGTGATTTGAGGGTATTTTTGGCCAAAATATTCTACTCTCCGCCCCAACTGACGTGCCACTGACTATTTCTGGAAATTAGAAAACATCACCTTGTTCTATACTTTTTATACAATAGGTCTCGTTTTAGGAAATACTTCTGACAGTTGTCATAGTGTCAAGTTGCAAAGCCTGAAAAGGGCCATTTCCGGTGACCTGGGGCTTATTTTTGACCAAAAGTTTCTTTGTGCGCTCTGCTCAGATAGTGTCACTAACTATATACCCCCAACACTTTCAAAGACGGATCGCTGCCCTTGTTCATAGGCGGGATAAGGAGGGTTACTTGCCCCCACTTTTTTCCAGAGCTTAAAAAAGTAATAAAAACAATGAAAAATATGAGCGAAGGAAAGCGAGATCACAAAATTATACAAGATTTTTTCAAAAGCCTATCATGATCAAATTTTGTCATGCTAAATGAAAGAAAATATCAATATCAAACCCCATAAAAATGCTAAGAAGACTTTTCTCTGTGCACCTCACGCGCATCCTCTTCGCAAACTGATGACTACAACTAAAAAAATTGATTTTCTTTCAAAGCATGGGCGTTTACAACGCGCCACACTATTGTGACTTGAACTTCTGAAACAAGGGTCACTGAAAGTAATCATGAACGTCATTAAATGCACGATGGTCCTTACAAACAAAATCCCAAACCCTACCTTTGTGCAGGGAAACGCAACTCTCGATAAATTTTTCGGCGTGCTCTTCATGAGCCTCATATAAATTGATGTCTCATAGCAATGCTTTACGGCTATGCACAGGAAAACTTTGGTGGAAGTGTCTTGTTATTACTTCCTGTGGGACAGCTTCACTAGTTCCTAATTCTGGAACCTCATTACACCCCTCGCTTTTCACTTTCCCCACCAGCTTCCACTATATATAACATATCGCTTGTCCAGGTTGGCAATTGTCCGAGTGGTAATTGTTCAGGTTGCCAGTTGTCCGGAGTGGGAAATTTCCGGGTTGGCAATTGTCCGGATGGGAATTGTCTGGGTGTGAGTTCCCGGGTTGGCAATTGTCAGGGTTGGCAATTATCCGGGTGGGAGTTGTCCAGGGGGAATTGTCCGGTGGGAATTTTCCGGGTGGGAGTTGTCCGTGAACCGGTGGCCTCGGCCATGTCTAACCATGTTTTAGGCCACTATGGAAACTTTAGGAATGAACTCACCGATAAAGACTTTCCAGGTTATGTAGCTTTCCAAGTAAAGAGTGTGGATTGAGCAGTTCAGGGAACTGCTTGGAAAGTTCGACGACTGATCCAGTTAACACCCACTTGAGGCATTCGATTTCCCATGCAGTACGGTAAGCTGTAACATTGAGATACCTAGCAACTGGTATCTTATTATGAGCACATTTTCAAGTCAGTACGAGTATCAGACTCCAGTGTTTCAAATAATTCGATAAAATCTACGTTTTTTGTTTAACTGTGAGATCACATACATTCTAACGGGGTTTTAATTACTTTTTCGTTCAAAACAGGGCCTACTCAGGCAGGTCCGTACACATGAAAGATTTTGCAAGGTGGGGCAAACAACGAAAGTTTCCTGAAAAAAAGACCATTATCTGCAGTATGGTCTAGGGGGTGGTCGCTAAACAGACAAATTCCTTACAATGAGCCAAGTGACGCAACACTTGTCACAAACAGAATGCGAGCTCCCCTTTCCCTGTTACAGATTGGTTCTACTCTAATGGGGGTTGAAGTTCCAGCCGTTGAATACGAACCCTTCGAATCCCTTTCTCGAAAAAAAAACCTGATCTTAAATGTCTGTTTTGCACTAATGGCAAGGACAAATGGCTGCAGGATCCCCATCCCCTCCCCTCCACATAGACATATGGAAAAATATTTAACACTAAATGGCATCATCTGGATGATTCTTTTCAAAATTCACCATCTACTAAAAAATACACGTCTTCCCTAGGACATCCCCTGCGTCATGCAATGAGGTTTTCTGGGCTAACACACCGTTTCCTCCAATTGGCAGTTATCTTCCACCAAAAAACCTTGTGTACGTCCCAGGCTCAACATATAGCATTCACTTTGATTCTCTCAGTTGTAATCATCTAATCAATACAGAGAAGACGGGGTTTTAAAATATCAACTTTTTAACTAAGATATAAATCATCAGGTTTGAAAAACTTCACCACACAGATCTAGATATAACAACTTTGATATTTACCATGTAAAATATTACAGTACATTAAACTGTCTCTTCAGGCCAGATATATAAAAGTACGATGTTCAGCTTTTCGGGTTAGCAAGAACACTATGTCAATCACATTTTGCCAAAGAAATGTCAGGCCCTTTGGGCTGTTCTGGCGGAAGATTACATGAAAGTCGAATGTGACAGAAAGACTTTACTCTTGACAAAAGTCATTTCCCAATGGAAACTTCTTTAATATATGTACTGAAAGAATTTGATGAAAAAAGGGAAAAAGGGAAAAAGGGAAAACATGCAGGCAAGTTTTTATTTGGCTATAGCAATTTCGGCGCTTCGTTTACACTAGCTATTTGTGACTAGTTATGAGAGCTACGACACCCCAGAGCCTATCAACTGGGTGGACTGGGTGGAAAAGGTCCGGGGGCCCAACGAGTCCTGAATTCAAGATATCAACAAATAATTCTGGGTTTGCGACAAGGCTATGAAGCTCAATTTTTGTACTTAGGCTTAGACTTGACTTTAACACAATTGTAAATATTTGTGTGGACGGTCAGGGTCAGGCAGGGCTTATACAATTGGGTTTGTGATACCATGGTTTGGACCCTCACTGCTCCTTCTCCATTGCCCCAGAGAGTCTTGCTAAGCCCCTGCAAAATCTCAACACACGCGACCTTCTAATATCCACACTTGTCGGTGGTACACTATACGATTTTGCTTGCGAAATCTCACGACATCTCACGACATTCCAAGACATGCATGAGGTATCCGCAGAAATTTTGAATATGTTCAAAATTGTGTAACATCGATGCAACTTCCCGCGAATTTCCACTACTTCCAGAATTCCCACGACTCCTCACGACAAAACCTTGCACACTGTGCTACTTATTAATGTCCCGAACAAAGTCTTAAGACATCGTGGGAATTTTTCCATGTCGGAGGTCAAAAGTGGGCAACTGGTTTAACATAACGAATGAAGAAAGTCGTTGTATAAATTGAAATATTTTCATTTGTTAAAGGGAAAATGACAATCAACTAATCGAAAATCTGGAAAAATATTATTAATACTCACTTTGACGATAAATTTCCCAACGTTTAATTTGTTCAGAATTGTGCAAATAATCTCAATACATTCGGCATCTGGCACCATCCGATCGTATTTACCAGCAATATCAAAGTCCTTAAAAAAATTTCAAAATATCGTGTGACTTATAGTTATGCCTAAAGATCTTATCCTACTAACACATCAGCAGTATTAAGATATATGGCAACTTATGCATCCTTTTACTAAGCAGATATCTGTTCCCCCATTTGTTGTAGACGCCCTGTTAATTTTTCATATCTTAAACGTGAAAGTACACTTTAATGGTGTATCTGTTTCTTTTGATTTCAGTCCAGCTTGCAATAACAAGGAGTATACTTTTGAGAGTAAAAAATATTTTAAAGAAGAAAATCTGCTTGCGATTTCTACTGATTTAGTGAAATCAGATCTTTACGAGATTGCAATCGCGTATAAAAGGTACAAGCTCTATATTGTACCAATAAACTTCTTCCATGCTAGGCTAGTTGTAGTTTGACTTCTGCACAAACCTTCATACTGCTTTGTGAAAAGTCTCCATTGTTGCAACGTTCTTGCAAATAATTTAAAGGAACTTAAAGCTTACCAACGAATAGAATTTCCTTTTGTTTCTCTATCCATGCCTAAAAAACAGCTCTACGAAAATTTATGATGTACCCCAAAAAGTATGAAACTTCTGTTTTTTCCGAAACGGTGTCAACACCTTTTAAAGTGTAAAATAAAGTTTCATGATAGTAGTCATATTTACAAGCTACATGTTGTTCCTTTCATTACTTCCTGAACACCTAGTTACTGATATGTAGGTCTGACCCTCTCCATTCTTCCCATGTCCAAAGTCTTCTTGCCGGCAGCAATATACATCGTACTACAATACAATTCATTTGTTTCTTCTGTGTCTACGGGTAGCAAAGTAGACAAACTTTAGCTAAGAAAACTGAATCTTTTCTTACACACTGATAGAATTCACCGCATCTCCGACCCTTCATAACTGAGCTCTCCCGTCTGAAAACTTTTCCTATATGGTAACGTTTCATTTCAGTCACATTGTTAAATTCAAGGTAATGGGCAAAAGAAGTCTATATTAAGCAGAGATAAGGAAATTTCAATAATGTATTGTAAAGCTTAACTTATGCTGACAATTTTACGCCATTTAGCACTTCATTTGGGTTATCCAAAAACGTCAATGAAAACGTTAAGGACATGCAATACAAAGCTTTGGTTACAGCTGTTTTAGAAATCATGTAATATTTAATGCAATAACCAAAATGACACTTTATAGGGTCTGTAGCGATATTCAAAGTGCAAGCATCCAGTAGTTCCGAACTTCGTTTTTAAGGATACAGTGAGGTCAAATCTCAGGGACACTGATTCACTTCCCTGATCATTAAGGTAATACATTAATCTGGAATATTTAGGCTCGAAATAAACAGATGTTTCCTTCAATTCAAACAATGGCGTGTCGATTGTTTCTGCTCCATGCAATTTGAAGACCGTCTCCATTGTTTGAAAGATTCTTTGTTTTAAAACCATTTGTCGAGGCGAGTAGCTTCTTGCACCCTGAAAGGAAAACACAAGACATAATTGTTGGAAAGCATTCGTAATATTCACATAGTGACGATTTAAATCAAAGACAAAATCTATTCATAGTACAACCCCATAATGGCTGGTGGGGAAATTTTTTGAATAGAAAGTAAACTTACTTTGTGCTGTTCTGAAAATCGTTCTCGCTTACTCGTAAAGTATGTGGCCAAAATGACATGTAATATGGTGTGGTTTTTAACGTAAGACGATCTTTATTTGTGAGAAAAGACAGAACAAAAACAGCTGTAAGCATAGCTTAGATCTACACGATTACCCTTCAGGGGGAGTATTTGGAT
>WURT03190108.1:0-10043 GCA_009936505.3 Holothuria glaberrima
CGTCAAATTGGGCAAATTTTAGTTGTTTGAACGGTGGCGACCGTATTGATCACGTGATCCTGTGTCCATGTACATAACTCCGTGGACTCTATGCACGACGAAAATATTTCAGATCCTGTCAAGATTTTCATTCCCTTACGTGGGTACCACATGTATATGCATTCGAATACCACAAATTTCCTCAAGCTGACATCAGTTACTAGTGTCACTTTGCCGGGTGCCTAAAATCAGTAACCCAACAATACTTATATTTTCTTCTTCAATCTCTCTTCTGGTAAACGACAGAAAACGGAATGGTTCGATTGGTTGGCGGATCGGATATGTTCTCAGGCCGACTTGAACTATTTATGAAAGGAGAATGGGGCAGTGTGTGTGATGATGATTGGGACCTTGCAGACGCCAATGTGGTATGTCGTCAACTGGGCTATGGTAACGCCCTCCGACATACGGTAGGGTCGTTTCCCTTCGGTGCTGGCACTGGTCCTATCCTATCATGTTGCCTAGATTGCCATGGCAACGAGGCTGATCTGCTCTCTTGTGCAAGTTCCACCGATAACATCTGTCATCACACGGAGGACGCCGGGGTTGTATGTGAACTCAGCAATTGTAAGTAAGCCGTAACGTTCGTCATGGCAGTATACTTTAGACGTAGAATATAATTATCTCATTTTTATCTCTTTGTGAAGGCTTCCCGAAACTCCACGGACAATCAGTCCCTCTATGAAAACTTCTTCAGAAGAATACCCGTAATATTCTTGCCACGGAGAATCCCACCTCTGATAACCCCGAATTTCCCGGTGGGGGTCGTGTGTGAAGTGTTAATCAATGGTGGAATTTAACCAAGCAGGATTTGTCCATAGGTTGTCTTGCGGAAGGAAGGTGTCCGGACGAAATCGTCCAGGTGGGGATTTGTCCATGGGCCTTGTCCGGTCACGCTGTTTGTATGCTATAGGAATCGTCATTTTTTCGTCTTATTTTCAAAAGCGTAAAAACGGGGTTTGGGTCAAAGATCCATGTTCACTTTTTGCAAACCACAATATGTAATGATGACTATTCACCGAAAATCATCATTGTTCGCATTTCCAAAGTACGCTGTGGGAGGCGAGAGGGACTAGGAAGAGTACAGGACAGCCGTAACGTTTTTGGTTTCGATGAAAAAGAAACCTGTGCAATCATGATTGCGTGAGTTTGTTTGGCATTCAGACTGAGGACCTTAATAATGGATTTCAGGTCCTCATAAGAAAATTCAATAGATTTCTCAAGTCCTGAGAAGCATGCTTTGGTGGTTATGCGTGTGTGTATGTGTGTTCATGTGTGTTTTTGACGCTTAGCTCGTCACGGTTATCACGATATCTCTTTTGTGACGGTTAGCTCGTTAACACGATATCTCAATTAGAGAACCCCCACAGTTCTCATAGCTTGTATATGGATGCCTAATATTAAGAGGAAAACCTCTATTTGCCTTTTGTGGAGGTCAAACGTCATCTGAGGTCACCAGATGTAACAAACTCTGAAAACCTTAACACAATATTTCAAGGTAGGAAGCATGGATAGTCTCCACAATTAGCATGTAAATGCATTACATTAAGAAAGAAGACTATCGTTTTTGGTGTAGGGTCAAAGGTCACCAGAAGTCGAGGGAGGACAAAATCTAAAAACCTTGTTAACACGGTATCTCCAGATAGGAAGCATGGAAACTAGTCATACTTACTGTATAGATGCATTCTTTTAAGAGAAATAATCCTGATGGTCGAATGTCATTTTAGGTCACCAGAGGTCATAATCTGAATACCTTCTGAACATGTTATCTCAAAGAAGGAAGCATGGATACTCCTGATACTTGGCATGTTGATGTATTGCACAAAAAAGATGAATGTATTGATTTTGGTGTAGTTCAAAGGTCATCCGGGGTCATCGTAGGTCAAACTCTCATATCTCATATCCCTAACCTTATTTACTTAGTTTGTGGTTTAAGGAATATTGACGAGCTGAATGATTAGGCACCATTTTGTTGGCCTTAAACTATGTATACATTCACGTGGGAAGTTTAAACTTGGTCGGATTTAGGGTGTAAGGAGGAATTTTACGATACACTTTAGGTCACTTTGACTGTAAACCTCGACTTTCAGCAACGAAAAAGTACATTTTCAAATTTGTCTCACCATCCTCTTGTGACTGTCAATTACTCTTCAAACCGTCTAACGAGCGGCAGATAATGGCACAAAACCAGTTTCTAGGCCACTACGTCATCAAGCACGCATGCACACGTTCATGGTCGGGGTCTCACTCACCAAGCTTGAAACTGAACAAATGTCCGGTTTGAATGAGTTTGACCTGAGTTTGACCTGTGTTTGACCTGTGTTTGACCTTTAGCCAGGATCCTAGAAATGGCAAAGTGCAACGTTAACATTTGTCTCATCATTCACAGCATATTACAGTTTAATGACGTTTTAATATTCAAACAAG
Source organism: Holothuria glaberrima (assembly GCA_009936505.3). NCBI lineage: Eukaryota > Metazoa > Echinodermata > Holothuroidea > Aspidochirotida > Holothuriidae > Holothuria > Holothuria glaberrima. The sequence continues at coordinate 2,467 of WURT03190108.1, forward strand.
AAGATACCGGATAAACTCAGGTTTAGTGGAACTCAACCTTTGACTTATGACGTCATCAATTACCCATGTCATGTTCATTGTATTACACACGGTTCCGCAGTGAGGCTCGAGGACACCACGAGACATTGAGCCAAGTATATGTAGAGCTTGCATTACTTGTATAGGAGATGAGATACAAAGGAGTGATAAAAATACAGATTATTGATGGAGGGAGTAAGGGAGGAAAGTGCAGGAGAAAGTTAGTTCGCTAGTTAGTTAGTTAGTTAGTTAGTAAGTTAGTTAATTAGTTAGTTAGTTGGTTAGTTAGTAAGTTAGTTAGATGAGGTTTTACCGCTCAGTTTGTAACCAATTGGTTTAAGTCGGGCCAGGCCATGCCCTTTTTTCCAGTTGTGGCTCACTGGCTTGCTTTCCCTACTCCTTTGCTTATGCTGAGCACCAAGTACAATGGCAATAGGTTCTATTTTTAGAGTCTTGAGTATGATCCGGCCAGGATTCGAACCCTAGACCTTCCGGCTGCAAGTTCGGATGCTCTAACCACTTGATCATGCAGGAGAAAGAAACCAGACTCGATATTGTGGAATTTACAGATCAGGGCAGTCAGGAGCTAAAAAGAATGGAGAAAACGTAGAAAATGATAGGGAACCTCGGGGAGGGGGAGGGTATAGAGAGAGAGAGTGCTGAATACTCCAAAATTTCACAGGGCTTTCCCCTGTCCCTATAAGGTTGTTGTCCCTGCCTTGATTCAACTGAGGAAAGGGCACCAATCGAAGCGATTGATCGTTGAGTGCTTGCAATTTGAACCCCCTCCCCACCCTTCAGAGATGAAATTCAGCTACACAGTACATTACGATTAACGACATAACAATCAATATTTCACTATTAACCTATTATTTTCAGCAAATCTATAACAGGACCACCCACCACTGACATATGATGCAGAGGTCTGAAGGCTGATAAGTCAGTGACGTTAAGTCTGGAGTCCTACCGGGGGACGAAGATCCTTTGGGGAATAAGTTTCCGATCTCCGGCATAGACATAAACTTATAAACTTATAATCCTATCGTTTTTTATTTTTTCCATAGTCGCGAGGGACTTTCCTGTTCGTCTTATGGGCGCAATTGGTACGCCTTACTCGGGACGCGTGGAGGTATTGGTCGAAGGTCAATGGGGCACCATTTGTGATAATCAATGGGATATCAGAGACGCAAACGTGGTGTGTCGACAGCTACGATTCGGGATAGCAGTCGATGCCGAAACACACGCCTCCTTTGGACAAGGAACCGGTCCTATTGTTTTCACTGAATTGGATTGCAACGGCACTGAAAAAAACTTGTGGGATTGCCCCTTGCATTTAGGCATTGGATCGGGAAACATTGACTGTTCACACACTGAAGATGCTGGCGTTATCTGCTCTGGTGGTATGTGGGAACATTAGTCTTTTACTACAGTTTCGAATAGTTGTCTTCCCTTCATAATTTACTTATCGTATTGTAAGAACTATAATAATACCTTTCTTTGCACATATCAACACTTTCTATCAAATAATAAAATAGAGTTTAATTAATCTATCTGACCCGTTTCATCACCGAAGACCCGCGATCTCAATCATGCAGTTAACACAAGGGTTCATCTAGACCATCAGAACCAGGGAGACGTCAGGCTTGGGGGAGCCCCTCATCTGGTGTAGTTTTAAGGATATTATTGGGGGTAGCCTCAGGTTAAATTTTGGCACCACCTAAGCGGAGCGGTATTGGAAGTGTAACCAGGTAATTTTGGCCAAAAAAGCTTCTTAGGTTGTTGCAAACGACACCTCTTTCGCCTCGTAAATTACACTTGTATCTAAACATTATCTCCAGTAAGAATATAGAATAAGTAGGTCGAAGGTGTAAATAGTATTAGTTTCGATCTAAATTTAAACCACATTTGCAAGTCATTCACCAGTATGGACGGCCAACAGGGCAAATGAAAAACGATCATGAAAAAACATTAAAGAAACGAAATAAATTTAAAAAAAGCAAATAATAAGAAAAAAAATAAAAAAATGCAAAATAGGAGCTTTGCGTTTTTATTGTAACCTTATTATTTGTTTTTCTTTTTTCTTTTAATTTCTTTGGGTTCTTCAATGTTTTTTCATAATCGTCTTTTTTGCCCTGTTGGCCCCCATATACCAGCAACGGTTGGCAGTAGATATATTTAGTACTTTCATGTGTGAACGGTGTCTTAAAGGAAACAATATCCTGCACCATAGCTCACAATTTGTGGGGAGCGTTTGTTCCATGGCCTCTGGGAGGGCCAAAGTGACAGCTGTAGGAGGTTTATTGTTTCAGACTCTTGGGAACCTTTAAACTCTACCTTCCAAAGAGTTTTCCATGAATCAATTGTGATGTAGATATTGACAGTTTACAGCAAATTTGTTATAATTAGCTGACCAAGCAACATTCAAATTTACATAGGCCTACAGGGTCGTTAGGTTGGAGATCTGAAGTGCTGATCACGTTAAGCCCGTAGACAAGGGGGACAGGGGCGGTGTATCTATAAAATTAAAAGTACCATTTTAGTGTGGCTTGCTCCCTAAAATTTTGTTCGACCTACCCCTGGAAGCTGTCTCACCCCTCCCCTTAGGTGCCTTATCTTGCTACGTGCCTTTGTTACATACGGAACAACCGGGTGATTTGGAAGTTTTGCTATAGCTATGAGGATAAAGTAATTAAATATCATCATCTTAAAACACTCCATTTCATCACACCTGTGCCATGTTTATTGTATAAAAATCCAAAAGGTCGTATTATGCTTAATATGTTGTTTGCTTCAAGATGAGTAATTCAAGCATGTTTTTTCAGCGTGCGTAGTTGCAGAATGCCCTCCAGATGTACAAACCACACTAGAATCTGGATCCGATACAATTGGCGTATCCTGGCTAGAACCATCGTCTGTGGACAGCCCATGTGGTACTGTCAGCTTTACATCTAGTCACTCTCCTGGTGATAGATTCCAGGAAGGTGACACAGTTGTGTCTTATCGCTTTGAAGACACGTCTGGGGCCCAAGATAGCTGTAACTTTACAGTTAAAGTTGGATTTGCAGCGAGAGGTAAGTTTAGCGGAACAGCATGGCTTATATATATATATATATATATACATCAAGGGTAAAGGAAATACTTCTGATCAAGAGAAGGCGACATGGACGGCGATCCCGGTGGCAGGGGGACATGTCCCCCAATATTTGAGAAATCGTACATTGACTTCGATTTTTCACACAGTATATTATTTGAAAATGGGGTCATTCCCCCTCCCCAATATTGAGAACGAATTGCCACACTTGGATGGCGAGTTTGTCACCAACCGCAAATGGAGCAAAATGTATTTCGTCTTCCTTTTCCCGTGAACGGCACTATTGACCAGATGAAAAGTACAACAGGCCGTAAGTGCATTTGGAGAGTAAATATTTTACCTTTTACGTGGTTTACAAAAACTTAAAGAATGTACTATTTTATAGACATGTAAGATGCCAGGTTGGTAGAATGATTTCTTATACGTACAAACGTACTACAATAAGACTCATTTCATGCTTATTTTTTTATCATTTTCTTTCAGAGGGAGGAATCCATGTTGTGGCTGTCATTATCCCGTCCTGTGCTTTCGTGGCACTTATTATTTTAGCTCTTCTACTCCGGTGGTTCAAAGTACCGAAAGGATTGTGGGAACGTTCGCTCCCTCCGTTGCCAAATTCTATGATGACTCCCTCTAAAAACCCAGCGTACATTCATTCCGAGGACTCATGCAGTGATAATGAGTACATTGCGGTTGAAGATGACAATGACAATAATATGTACGCTATGGTAGGGGTGTCAAGTAAAATTGAAAATGACGTTGCTGCCAATGAAAACTCACAGGCGACGGTTTCCAAACAAGGGGTAAATCTTCCTTCTTTTAAGTACCAAGACAGGGGTTTTCAGGGGAGTACTGACCACTCCACCGTTCCAAGAGGTAACTTTTACATTTCCGACAACCGTCACTTTGTTCGAGAAAAAGACGATCGGCAAAAGGGCATTGCACATGAAGCTTCTATCAATGACAACGCCGACTCTAAAACAGAGTCACTTTATGCTTACAATATTGAAGGTGACGTCATTCAAAAAGAACAACCTGTTTATTTCGAACACGATCCAAATGCGGGGATGGATAGCCAAGACGAAGAGTCTAATGACGATGTTTTTGTTTCCGAAGATGATAGAGGACAGCATAACTCTCAAGGTATTGAAGTTGGTAATGCATCAGGAGTCCAAGAGGTTGTAAACGGGGAAAAGTTAAAAGATGATGACAAAGACATTTCGACTAAGATGATTACAGATGACGACAAAAGCGTAAAAGACTCCAAGATTCAATCAAACAAGAGCGATGCATCAAATGCTGTACTATACGACATGGGAAAAATTTGAATTATTTGTATACGTTTGATGAGGACATTTCCTTACAGTCTCCGATCATCTTAAGCATTGTTTGCATCGGAAGGCCTAGGAAGAAAACACGGGCCTTAAAAGAAATTAGGGCTCTAGAAATGCATACGTAATATCCGTGAATTTTACTTTTACGTCGTATTCCTAGTGAAATCCTGTAAACAGTTAATCAGAACCCATTTAGTCTTTCATTGCTACACGCACAGGCTAATCAAATATGTGAACATCCTTATGAATATCTGGCGTCTGTCTGCATATGGTGGTTGTGAAATGAAGAACTTATAGATGGAAAATTCCAGCTCCGTAAGCACTTGTTCGGAGTAAGTTGTAGGCTATGAGTGACCTAAGTCTTTATAAGCAGCTAACTCAACTCAAGAACTTGCCTCATTCTGAATGTCTTCTGCTACAGGTCTCTGTTCGGTACAGCAGTTAAGCAGTGGTTCAGAGCAAGGGTCCCTAGCTTCCATCCTTTGAGAAAGTTGGTAAAGAAAAACTAAGGATACACATTTCCCCGTCGGACTGGGGCGCTAAGTTGCAGTCACGGCCTCTCGGGAGCAGAACTGGAAGCGATTAGAATACATCACTTACTCATTACCATCTGAACACTAGTTGGAGAGGGAAGACGAATTTCGCCAGTGTTTGTCCACGAGCAACTTGGTGAAGGGTCCTCCTATGGGCTTAAGTTGCTCCCAGTGACCTTGAATTCACTAAGCCTAAAATCAGAAGTCTCTTTAACGTACTTACGTGTTTTGCAGATTTGTTTTTGTTTTCTCTATAAAAAGTAAAAAGTTATCGAATACGTATGAAGAAATATATAAAATTTGCTGCTAACATTCATGTAGGGTCATATCGTCCCCTACTCTTATGCACATTTGCGGTCTACAAAGTCCACGCTGGATGAAGTGCATTTCATATGGACAGAGTTGTTGGGTGATTACAATGTCCAGGAAAAGCTCAGTAATATTCACCTTTAAAAAATAAAATCACCGGTATCATTTTAAGCCTATGTATACCTAATGCATTGACGTCACGCGACGTTATTTTGGAGGCAAAACAATGAGCAGACTGCATGAACGACATAGACTTCGCATACGCGAGTAGAAGATTACGCGCGTATTCGATAGGTCTACAAATCAGCTGTCTGCGTTTACTGGTGTAAGTTGCAATGATACGTTCTTTTCTCTATTGGGGCCAAAGCACGGACTTCTTATAAATGGACAGAGCATATAGGCTAGGCTATAACACTAATGTACAGCAACATGTGCTGACATCCTATGCGTAAGTTGTCGCCACCGTCCGTGGAAAAAAAAGCGTACCAAGATGGCCGCCTGTTATTCTCTTGTGTGTCAAAGTTTGGACTTGCTCAAGTGGCACAGTAGTGACAGATTGTATAAGAAACTTGTAATATTTTAGAAAGGATGCAAGCTCAGGTCAAATTCAGAAAAATGAATGAAGGATTGTGACATTGTTCTTCCACTGATGTTTGTATTTTGTCCGAAATGCTGCAGATTCACCGTCAAATTGGACAAATTGTAGTAGTCCTGAGGTTCGAACTATGGCGACCGTATTAGTCACGTGATCCTGTGTCCATGTATTTAAGTCCGTGGGCCAAAGATATTATAAGCATAGATTCCAAACTTAAAATGGCGAGGTGGCTCCCCATTAAGGCCGAAATATCGGGGCGGAAGTGCTGATTACTGCTCAGTCGTTTGGAAAACAAACAGGCAAATAAATGTCTTACAAAAGTATTAATACTTGCTATTTCGGAATGCTGTCAATTTAAGAAGTACCTATCCTCAACAACGTCCAGTTAAATAAGAATAAGTTATTTCTTCATCGCGGCATTCCACATATGTACACTTGAATATGAAAGCACAATGACTGGGTTTGCAAGTTCATGGACTTTCATTGGTCAGTTTCTATGGCATCTTCAAGTGACGCACTTTTATATGCGCGTTTTATTTCTCACGCGCTCACAACGGGAAAGCAACTAGAGCTTTCGTTTTCCATGTACGCAAAAGTGTGCGTCAAGTTTTCCGGCGAACAATACACAGAAAAATGTGTACTACGCGTATAGAACGCGTTGTAAACGTACACGCACGCTTATCTCTTTCAACAATGGCATTTTTTCTGACGCGGTCTTAGTTTTGTACGCAGATCGACGATAAGAACGGCAAGCATACCAAATCCACACGTCCGCCCCGATATTTGCGTCTCCATGAAGAGTCAATTTCCGTAACAGTGCATGCATAGGAGTTTGGTATCTATACTTATAATATCTTTGATTGGTTCGGACTTTCTGCCCTAAGACGTCATATGCATGAGTTCTATTGAGATCGTCAAGTGGATCCCCCCCCCCCAAAAAAAAAGACTTACAGACTCTCGGTAAATTATGATATTAACCATGACGTTTTCTAGGGAGTCTCACATACATCTTTGGCCAATGGCCAGGATTTCCGTCGAAACTTCATCGAACTCTCAATAGAGCTCTTATATCTAACACTGGATATGGTCCGTAGTAGGGTGCAGAGGCCTTGAGAAAATGAATATTCATGAAAACAGAAAGCCCAAAGGCTAAGTGATTCTCTGTTGAAAGGAAATGAACGCTATCCATCTTTTGCATCTTGAGCTATTGTATTTACTAGCAATTTCCAGTGTTTTTTACTGTTTCACCTCCGGGGACATCGATAAAAATCACAGGGTTCATCTTCTGACTATAACGCAACCACAAGCCAACTTAGCCAAGAATGAAAAGTATACATGCTTCCTACCTTGGGATATCATGATTACAAGGTTTGGGGGTTTTTACTTCTGGTGACCTGACATGACCTTTGACCTCCACCAAAGCAATAGACTTTTTCCTTTTAATATGGTATATCCATATACCAAGTAAATAAGAAAGTATCCATTATCTAAAAAGGTCGTGTGACATGCCACAAAAAAGAGCTGTTTCACTTGTCAGTTAAAGAATGAAGTCCTCCAGTGAAAAATCCGTCGGAATTATTTCAATAGCTTTTACCGTTCTCAAAATATACGCCTTCAAAATTTGATGGTTTCTGAAGAAACTCATTGCCTATACAAAAATAATGATGTGGAGTGTTGCACAGTGTTAAGATTTCTTT
>WURT03190119.1:0-10043 GCA_009936505.3 Holothuria glaberrima
TGTGCTTGGTGCTCAGCATAAGCAATGGAGTAGGGAAAACAAGCCAGTGAGCCACAACTGGAAAAAAGGCTGCGGCCGGCTCGACTTAAACCAGTTGGTTACTGTAGAAACTGAGCCGTAAAACCTCATCTAAGTAACTAACTTACTTGCTGTATCTGCTGCAGGCCCGTAACCAAAGTACTGAAGGGGGGCAAAGTGGCTTCCAGGAGGGCAAAAAAATTTTCAGGGGGCCAAATGTGTAAAAATTTATTACATTAATGGCAACTTGAAAACTTTCTAGGGGGAGAAAGTTTTCAAAGGGGCCTTCTCCCCCCTTCCCCCCCCCCCCTTGACTATGGGACTGACCTGCTGACTATTGTTAAAATTTATCATGCTTAGTTTGTCATGTGTACTTTAAGTATGTTTATGTTGCAGATCAATGAGTACATAAGTTTAAAGAGCATTGAATTGATATTGAATATTTTGTGAAGAAAATCATTGCTTGACAATGCTTCCAATTAGCCTCATTAACCATTGAACCCTCTTTATAGTTACCAAAAACGTAAAAAATTGTAGTTTTTATGGACTTAAGAGCTCACAGTTTGTGATGCTCGTCCAAGCTCTTGATATACCAGCCATTCTGGAAAATACAACATGTATTTACAACCGAAGCATTCATCACAACAATTGTTTGTAACAGTTGAGAACCTGTCAATCAAGTTTGTATGAGCTTTACTGATTGGTTTGTATGTGAACAGCGGTTGCATATGATTTACGTAATGGAAAAAAGTGTCTGTTCAGGAATTTGTAGTGAATGATTTAAATCATTAATTGCTCTATCACTGCCATTTCCTTTATGTACAGTATTAGATGTTCAGAATCTCTTAGTTTGACCATTTATTGTCAAGATGTGAGTAAAACTCAAAAGGTGTGACAAAAAATCTTGCAATTCATGAACCAACTCAATAAGCCCATTTAAGTCCCATTATCCTGCATAATTTATGAGTGGTGCTTTGAAATCATGTGACAATACTTTTTTTACTAAATGTTTTCAGTGCGCTAAGGGCCAATCACATTGTGAAGACTTTGGGGATCTTGGGGTGTAGGCTGCAGACAAAAAATAGGAAGACAGTTGAAGTTGATTAGGTTCAATTATAATTGATTGCTCTCCATTCCAAAAAGATGATTAATATTGATTAAAAGAAAGACTGGCCAAAGGGTGAATTAACTATTTACAAATTTACAGAGTAGTGACTAATGTTACTTGTTTCTTCTGAGAGGTCTGCACAGTGAGTCAAGGTCACAACTTGGGCCTGCAAGTCTCATGTTCCCTGTGGCTGTGTGGTAATTCTACATAAGTGAATGCAATCCCCTGATTGGTCAAGAGTTGAGATGCACTAAAAGATTTAAATATTAATAAGGTGATATTATATGACCAATCAGGAGGCTCCAGAAGGGGGGAATTGACCACGCCCACAAAGTTGAGCTGGGAGTAGCCTTCAGCTTGGTTTGAGACATGAGAAGTGGCACGTACGCCAAACATGTGACAGGAAATTGACTTCAAGGTGCAAGAGGCATATAAATTAATTTGTGACAAATAGGACTGCTGCATACTGATAGTCAAATGAATCACTTGAAGAGCCGGTGACCAGCTTTTGATATAAATAGTATGAACTTAATAATATCCAACTGAATTGTTAACTTCATGCAGAATAAATCGTTTGTTAAGTACTATCTATGTTTTGAAATATCACAAATGATCCTTGAAAGGGAAATAAAAGCAGATTTTTATGATTGAGGTGATGTTTCAGTATATTGAGGTGACTGCTTATCCCATTTGAGCTGAAATCAACAATATCGTTATCTAGCTTTGAAGTCTAGCATTCAAATTAAGCAATGTGCATTGCCATAGTAACCACTGCAGCTAGAGCACTGTAACCTACCTTTTGGAAAATTATTGATCACTGCAATGTATTGTTTTTGCCCTTTGGATAGTTCTGTAACATTTAACAAGTTCTCCACAGACTTTCAAAATTCTGTATTTTAATTAAAAAAGGTTTAAAAAACGTTTCTTTGACATTTAGCAATCCTTCCGTTTCACCAATATTCATAATATGTTTTAAAATTGTTGGCTCACACATTGGGTCATGTTAAAGCTTCAGACACATGGGAATGTTTATTTGAATACCATCAATATTTTTTGTTTTCTTCAGGTTTTCCAGAAGAATAATTTGTTCAAGATAGACCCTGTAGATGAAAAATTTGACCCGAATCTACACGAAGCCATGTTTGAAGTACCAGCACCAGATAAGGAACCTGGCCATGTTGCTGTTGTGACCAAGATAGGCTACAGGTTACATAATAGGACCCTTAGACCAGCTTTAGTAGGGGTTGCAAAGGCCCCTTCCTAGCAAGAACTTTTATTCCAAATAACTACCAGTCCAGGGATTTGATGAAAATCATGTGGATGCATGTGATCAGATGTGGCATGACATGTGAACATTAGTAGGTTGACATCAAAAGATGAATGGAGCCAGATACATCATCATTTAACACAATTGTCAGTTTGTCAAGCTCTGTTTTAAGAGAAAAAATTAAGTTCAAACTGTGCTCCTTTATCCTCCTTTTTTGCCAGGATGGTATTCTTGAAATTTGTTCACAAGTGGCTTAATACGGAATTAATTTTTATTATCTGTGAACACGGAATTAATTTTTATTATCTGTGAACACAAAATTACCTGCTGAACCATAGTTAGCTACTGAACCAGGGGTCTGCACACTGTTTGAGGGGTGAGGGATGGGGAGAGGAAGAACTATAGAACATATACTGCAGAAACTGACAAACTTTCTAGGTAAAGGTTGCCAACTTCTTACCAAGGAATGACATTTGATGTCTTTTGTTATGTCCCACTGTTAGCATGACTCAGAAAGAAAATTTCAGAAATTGAGACCCAAATTTCTTGAACTTTATTGTGATATCCTGAACTTTTCCAGAATAAACCCTACATGCATTTGTTAAGGCTTTTTGTTTCATAGGGCTAACACAAAAAAGGTAAAATAGATATCAGTCATTTATATATTTTGAAAGGGAATGGAGAAAAGATTTTAGTAAAAAATATTACTGCTTCAAATGCCTGTATTTCCCAAAATTTCAGGGAGCTATTCTCTTTAACAAAAAATTACCAAAAGATCTGGTTTGGAAAAAGTGAAGGCCTTGGTATGTCCCTCTCTTCCATAATATGTGGGGAAGGGGGAGGGGGAAGACTGGAACAGAGGGCAAGTAGATCACTTTTGTGCGATAACTGCAAGGCAATCAGGTGGCCATGTAGGCAGGAGGAATTAGCTTTAAATTTTTGATAACCTGGCCTTTATCTGGACAGCTCAAGCTAGAACTTTAATGGGATAAGTTTAAGGGTATGTGATTCTGTAAGATAGTTCTGTAGTCCCATTTCAGTCCAGAACTAATCATAGGCATACAGGACTCTTCCACTTTGAGGGGGAGAAAAATTTTTTTGCCCGAATCTCAAAAAGTTGCCCGAAATTCGTTGCAGTTCAGGTGCATAAAAGAGACACCTAGGCCACTACATGTGTGCGAAAGTGCAAAAATTTCGCACATTTTTGGGGCATTCAATAAAAATTCGGGAACTCAGTAGAAAATTCGGGCAATCTTTTCACTTTTACTTTTTCTCTGCAGGAATTTCAATTTGAGTAAGGTATCAAATATTGTTCATGTCTGGTCTACTGTTACAAAGGCATACTGAACTGGATTTGAGACCGACTTTTTGGTGCTCAGAGACTGGCTTTTGATTTACACTGGGGGGGGGGTGGTATTTATGCCCATGGTCACATATGCCCTTTTACAACCTCATCTTTTGAGAGGCCTACTGGACCTAAAGTACCATGAGCCTCTAAGGTCCTTTGGCCTTTGAATAACCTGTGCAGTTTTTGATTACTAATCATTGGTGTCAAAGTAAAAGCCACAGTGGCAAATGCCTGTTTATTGGTCTAGTTTGTGTAACAATGCATTTCAGAGTGTTATGCCTGTTGTTTAACTGAGTATAACAACAGTTAGCAACTGTTTTTACATTGTAATCTGAGCACATCAGTAGGGGATAAGTCAGTGGCACAAAAATATGTAGAGGTATATGGTGCCGTAATTACTGTATATGCATTGGGACTATTGAAGTTTGAATAAAATATCCTCCAACTGAAAGAGACCAATCCATGCTGCATACTGTCTTATTTTATGATTTTTGGAATAAATTCAGAATATTCTAAGTTGTAGTAACAATGACTAATATTGTTTTATGCAAACAGCTGAGTTCTCTTAGAATATATAAATCTCTTAGATACACCTCAAACTTTCTAATGAAAGAATGATGACTCAACCATTTTTCACCAGTTCTTCTTAACTGGCAGCTCTGTCACATGTGTTTCTTTTAGCACCATATGGAAATGTATATCAGGATGGCATTTTTGTAAAAAGCTTTTCATTGGAAAATGACATGATCATCTAGTTAGGGGTGGGGCAGGGTTAACTAGATCAAAGGTTCACTAGACTCAAGATTTGAACTCTAATCATAACCCTTACCTAAAGCCTAAACATACCTGAGGACAATCATAAGCCTTTTCCCAAACCTCTCACTGTATCTAACCCAAATCCTAACTCTACTTCTAACCTGAATGAAGTTGGTTTTCATCCTAGGGGATCATCTTTGGTCTAGTACACCTTTGATCTGGGTATATACTTCATATAAGCCAACCTCAAACTGAAGTGAATAGACACCTACTAATCCTATTCACTTCAGGCTATTCATTTCCCTGCAGTTGTCCATTCACCTCATTTTGAGGTAGCCGTTCATGAAGTGTCTCCCCTGATGTAGTGGGTATCCCCAGGGATGGCCCCCAATAGAACCTTTCTAAAAAGGGCCCTAACAGTGGTCCACACTCCAGTAAGATGAAAGTTGATTAGTTTGGCCATCCTCATAACTTATTCAAGAACTCTTCTTCACATACGTTCTGGTAATTTGTAACCATTCCTAACAAAACTAACTCATTGCAAACAGCTGTTTTCATCAGCTACTCAAGTTTATCTTCTTGGGTTCATTGTACTTTGACATTGCAGAAAAGTACTGTGGAGATGGATAAATGTCAAGAAAGCATTACTTGGCATAGAGGCCAATTTGGATGAAGTTGTAATGGTCAATGTTGGAGATCTTGTGCCAAATTTTTGGGCCTTGGAACTTTAAGCAGAGACCTCAATAAGCCAGCTGTTCAATAATGTGTAATAATTGCCCAAAGGACAGTTTGTTTTCCTGTGTTAAAATGTTTAAGTGTTTCTAACCAAGCCTTTCATGGGAATTGCATTGACTTACAGCAGGGGTTGCACTAAAGGAGAACAGGATTCTAAGGGCTGAGGGGCTACAACCCACCTCATCAGGGCTGGCATACCTGACATTGGAGACGACAAGGATGTCTGGGAGTCAAATATCGCAATGATTAAAATATCACAAGCTCACTGTAACTGGATAGCAAATCTATCAAGGGTGGCAATTTGTTCTCAGTATTGTAGGGGACATGACCTGTCCCCATTTTCAAATAATCTACAGTATGAAATATCAAAGTCAATGGGCGATTTCTCAAATACTGGGGACAGGTCCCTCCCCCCCCCCCCCTGGACTGCTCCCATGTCTATCCTACCCTACTACTGGTAGACTGGCTTTGTACTCATGTTTAAAGGTCTGGTAACATGAAAATGACACTGTTGCATATCTGTTGTACAGAGTGTTAAAAATACAGGAAAAAAGCCACAATTCTCATTAAAGTAGATAGAATCTTGTCCATTTTACAGGACAATTTCTATTTTAATCCTTGACCATGGATAAACATTAGCTATGCATGCAAATTTGTGATGTCACAAAAGGGACTCCAAAATTATATCTTAAACAATCCTTTGCTTTTCAACTTTCATTTCAAGGACAGTACTTGTAATGTTACCACAATGGTACATCCCAAGGATTTTTTTCCAAGTTAAAACATGTCCTCTTGAAATATAATCATATCACTCACCAAACTGTAAACTTTATCTGATGAATAATTAAGAAATTATTTGTAAAGGGTTAACAAAAGAAATTCAAAACTGTTGTAATACTCTGCATCATTATTTCTGCATAGGCAATGAGTCACTTCAGATACTGTCAAACTTTGAAGAGGTGCATCTTTAAAACTGTAAAAGATATTGAAATAATCCAATGGATCTTTTCTTGTGAGATTTTACTCTTTAACTGCTCAGCAAAAATGGCTCTTTTTGGTTACGTGTCATCATAACTTTAAAGGCAAATTTTGTCATCATCCTAGACAGTTCCAATTCTCCCAACTGTTTTTTTCTTGCCCCTCCAAAAATTGTCATAAGCTCTTCCTTGTGTAGATACAAATCTTGTTCAATGCAGAAGTCCTTTGATGGCATACCTGTTAAAACCTTTCAGTGTATGTCACATTTTGTTGACACAGCTGTATTGGAGGTATACCTGGAAAGTGTTTGTTTCATATAAACTACCCATGGCCACACAATAGAACATCCTTACACTGCATGTTGTATGCATACTACAGACACTGCTGCTTACTTCAACTGACTGGCCACTTCTTGTATGGATGTAAATCTGCACCCTGCTCGATTCCCAAAAATGGTGGCTGTTTTGCATTGCAATGAGAAACATGATTTGGGTAGACCAAGTCCATATCTATCCTTCAACTGTACCTGATAGAGTTTCTGTATGCTCTGTACTATTTTAATATGGAAATAACAACAATTGACAATCAACTCTGTTTTGGTTACTTCATTTGTATTTAATTTCCCCAAAATTTTCACATGTCAGCTTTTTCAAATCATTATCATCTGCCATTTCTTTCAACTTTGACTTCTCTGGTAATTTCAATAATATTTGCAAATTTTCACATTATACCAACAAAGGAAATTTAGGTTTTAGAACATGCATACATCTATAACAAATTGTTTTAGTTTTCAGTCAGAAAAAAAAAAAGAAAAAGAGATGGTTAGGAAAGTGAATGATTACTCTAGCAATGATAATAGACCTTTCAACTTTTAGGAAAGTGTAACCACAAAAATTGTCACAGAAGAGTCACATGGGTAAAAAACCCTACATCGTAGAACATGACAATTTCAAAATTAATGATATAATCTAGGAAACATTGACTGGATAATGAAAATGTAATTATGCTATGCCATACATACCAAGATTTTGATACATTCAACTTTCATTACTTTTTCTTCCATGGTTATTACTTTTTCATCAATTCTAAAATCACTTGACTAAAATAAAGAAGAAAATTGCAAACTTGTTAGTAAAGACTACACCAGGACACCTAAAAGTAAACTTATTGCAAGAACAATAAGGCTTTGTTCTAACCAGACAAAAAGTCCACCAGAGTGTTACACAACACAAACTACACACACATCTGCTAGGCTTTTTAATCCTATCCAATCAAACCTACACAACACTAAACCAGTAGATTAAGTCACAGTACGTTTTTTTGGGAATAGCTTTTAAAAAACCTTATGCAAGCCCTTACACTGAAGTTTAATTTAATATGATAGGGGAAAAATGAATGAGAAAAAACTTTTAACGTCTGACTGTAGTCCAGCCATCTTCATCAGTTTCTTGAGGTGGGTTAGATCGCTGAGCTGTACCTTCTTCAGGTTCAACTTCCCTCTTCCTTGGTATTTCTCTTCTTGGGCCATCACGGTCCTTCCAGCCAGCATCCCTGTCACGAGGTGGACCTCTATCTCTACCTGGTCCACTTCCTTCTTCCCTCCTCCACTCCCTCCCTCCATCTCGTTCCCTTCTATCATCCCTACCTCTAACATCATCTCTGTCTCTACGGTCATCTCTCCTTGGTCCTCTATCATCCCTCCCTCCTCTATCTGAGCGCCAGGCATCTCTGTCTCTAGGTGGCCCTCTGGGACCATCACGATCTCTGAAACCACGATCTCCACCTCTCCAGTTGTCTTGGTCATCTCTTCCATCTCTTCGAGGACTATCTCTGGGTCCATCATCCCGCCATCCACGTCTTTCTCTTGGTGGTCCTCTGTCATCCCCACCACGTCCCCAGTCATCACGACGATAGTCTCGGTCAGAGCGCCCAAAGCCACCACGATCACGTCGGAAATCACGGTCATCTCTTGCATAGTCTCGGTCTCTTCCCCATCCTCCACGATTATCACGACGATCATCTCTGCCATAATCATCACGAGGTGGCATATCACGATTTGCCCTGCGAGCTTCATTCTCTTGTTCATCCCTGTCTCTTGCTTCTTTTCGGCGAGCCTCCCACTCACGACCAAAGTCAGGTTCATCTTTGCGGATATCATGTGCCATTCGGCTCATGCGAGACACAATGGGACTTCTCTCAGGAACACGTTGTACCTCCTGAGCAGGAACTGGTGGTGGCATGTCAGGTGGTCTTTCATCATTTGGAGTAACTTCTGGACCCCCATCCTCTTGTGGTGCGGGAGGCTCTTGTCTTGGAGCTTCATCTCTTGGTGCCCTCTGAATTTCTTCCCTTGTTGGTCTATCCATCTCATCTCTTGGTGGTCTTTGCATATCCTCTCTTGGAGGTCTTTGCATATCATCTCTCGGGGGTCTATGCATATCATCTCTCAGGGGCCTTTGCATTTCATCTCTTGGGGGTCTTTGAAGTTCATCCCTTGGTGGACGTGTAATCTCTCTTGGGGGTCTCTGGATCTCTCTGGGTGGCTCACCTCTTCCTCCATCATATGGGCCACGTACTTCATCTCTTGGAGGGCGGTCACGACGCCATTCATCCCTTGGAGGTCCATCTCTGCGCCAGCTATCATCATGATCACCTCTTGGGGGTCCTCCGCTCTCCTGATGACGGGACCTCCAGCCTCCCTCTTGGATGGAACGGGGTCGCCATGGCCGGCTGCAGGAAGATAAATTGCAAATGATGTCAGAGGTATATCTCTTCCACTTGAGATACTGTATCTTTCCTCAGTGTTTTGTTATTTTAAGACCACCGGAACACCTACCTAGCAACACACAGGACATAGCAGTGACTCAGCCAGAGCTTAACACTACCAAATAAGCACATTCAATTGGTAACCTTACAAAAAGAAAAAAAAACTATGGACAGCTGCTTACAAAACATGTACACTGTGACAAGAGAGCACCCTCTATGAGAGAAACACTAAATTTCTAACCTTTCAGGTCTGTCGTCTCTCCTGTCATCCATCCTGCCATCTCCTTTTCGCCAGTTATCTTCCACAGTGTCTCTATTTCGAGAATCGTTCCGAGGATCATTTCTTGCTCGTTCCTTTTCCATCTTCTCTTCCACTTCACGCATTCTAGTCAGTAAAATAATAATAACAGAACCCCTAGTGAAAATTGTTCCTGTATGACCCCAGTGATTAAGAGGACATATCCCCTTTTATTTCCCCTTAAAACCTACCATATTTAAAAAATACTGGCAACCATCCCCATTATACTTAAGACACAAATGGGTTGTTCCTAAAAGAAATGTCATTCTTACCCCAGACAGACATCCAGATTTTACATCTGTGCCAAAATGCCACATTGGCCCAATTGCAAATCTGTAATGGGACAATGTGACACAAACGCTGTTCATTAACCAAGACCACCAACATGTTTTTCCCAATCTAACATTACCTAGCTTCAATCTTGCACATTCAACTGAACATGATGGCAATGCAACTTAAACTGACAAAACATATCAGTGGTTATTTTTCATTACTATGCCAACTTTGCATGAAGATTATTGATTCAACTTTTGAATGTTTTCTTTTTACTTTTTACACAAATCATTTGCACCTTGGAAGAAATGGGGTTGCTTGTCAGTCAGTAGAGTTCACAACATTCCTTTGATCAAAAGTTCATTCACAGTATGAATGAAATAGCTTTTTGTGGCATTACAGTGGATGACAATTTCAAGAAACCAGAAAGCCCAAAGGCTTAGTAATTCCTTGCCATAGAAAATGTTGGGATTTTCTTGGGAATTCTTGGGAAATT
>WURT03190130.1:0-15694 GCA_009936505.3 Holothuria glaberrima
AAAGAGCAAACAGTTATGCTCTGTTTTACATTCTCTTCTGTATATACGCATACATATATATATATATATATATATATTGAAAAGCTATGACTTTAGGGTACTACATATATATATATATATATATATACGGTAAAAGAAGCATCGCACCATTCCCATAACACAGAGTATGGTACGTCCCTGACGAAGGCAGCTTGCTGCTGAAATATAGAGCCAGTACTACACCTAACTTGTTTTTCTTTTGATATATATATATATATATATATATATGAGTATATATGTGAGTTAATGAAATGTGCGGCTCAATCACAGTACTGTAAAATAAATTTACGAAAGTACGTTTAACACTTTCGTTAATCATAATAAGTTTTTCTTTAACCTCTGCCATTTCCTGAAGCAATATTTTCCTTCATTGACAAGTACATTCAACCATATTATAAGAGTTTTCCGTAAGGTATACCTACTGAACTAAAACAATCGAAAATGCTACAGTATATGCCAAATTTTTTAGGACTGCTTTATACCCGATGTCATCAAAGCATTGTTTCTTTCCAAGTTTACGAGTACACCTGTGTGAGTTCGTAAGGTTTCCACTGTGAGTTCAACGATCAAGCCTTCTTAAAGGTTCTTGCACTCTTTGGAATTGCTACAAACAAATTGCCTCTTATCCCGGCTTTGCCCTCTCGACATCGAAGTATGACTGCAGACGGTTGTAGTATAGTCACGCTCTTCTTACCTTCCGGCTAAATAACCGGACAGGGATGTGTCAGTAATTCGGTTCTAGTTACCAAAATTATATATTCAAAACTTCATGTTGGAGGTCGTTCATGCAAGTACATCCCGACACATACCAGTATAGAGAACTATGAGGAAAGAATGCCGCAAGCCCGATCTAACTGAGGCTAGGTTACCGTTAAAATTAAAAGTTTGCAAAACATTTGTCTGACAAAAGAACTATAGTTTGTCCACCATTTGAAATAAGAAGTTGTTACTGAGAACGAAAGTGGCAGTTGCTGAAGCTTTCAAATTTAATGAAATTAAACTTACTATAGTGTCTTTTTGTATACATTCATTCATTCATTCATTCATTATAAAGTTATAAATTTAGAAATTTCGTAAACGTGAATAAATTTTACGTCACCAATACAAACAACACTCGAAATGATTAACTTGCAAGTTATTAAGGAAGAACGATTAAGCTATAGTTTTAAAACGGTAGTATAAAGATCAATAAGCGACCAAAATAAATACCACCATGTTTTATATATATATTTATTTATATGCAATGAATAAACTCCCAAGGCACCATAAGATCCTATTGGTATTTCATATTTTTAATTTATAAATTTACTTAAACTTGCAAACCTAATAATAGACTATCATAGGCATCCAGTAAATTACTTGACGTGATTCCATTCGTAAAAGTAGTACAACAGTCATTTTGACCGTAAAGGAAAACAATAAAATCGGTGTAAAATTTCTTTAGTATCCATAAACTTCCATCCAAAATGAAAATATTACCAAAATAAAATCCAACTTTAGCCACTCAATGTCAGATGCCTAGGGAAATGTTAATAAAAGCTCTGGACAACGGCAGACCCGCATCAACTACCTTGACAGAAAAATGCGTATTGACAAATTGAAAAGTCACGAGTTTGGTAACTATTTTATAATTTTCAGTTTTCTTGGTCATACCTTTATGGTGTCATAAAGCTTCTAATTTAAAGCTTTCGGGCTTCTCGAAGGGAAGTCCCCCTTATGATTCTTCCTTTATTTAGCACTCAAGTGTGAAGTGCCAAAACTATTGCTCATGCATGGAAATTGACATACGCAAAGAGGAATAAAGGTGTATCAAAAGGCGTGTTTGCGTGTAATTGACTAGTCACGGCTTATTTCTGGTGCTTCTTGAATACCTACATAAAGTCAAACAGAGAGTTACATTAGTGTTTCATCTGACAGTCTGAAATATTTTATATATGAGGTGAAGACCTGACTTTCTATCGTATTTTATCTTCTTACTTCAAAGCTAGCGTTTCACTGCAGTAATGTTTGATGTGGTACATAAATAATGCATCGGAAAGTTGCAAAGTATTGTACAAAATTTTGACAAAATATCATTTTGTCCTAAAAAAATCGCTTTTGATTTCTGTACACTTACAGACACCCATAATGTTGATAACTTCATACAGAAATTTTTTAGAGAATGTGCGTTAATTGTCCATTTAGAAAAATTTATAAAAATGGCTCTATTACAATATTATAATCTACATTCAATTGTTGGTGTCTTAAAACTTAAAAAATAAGTTGTTCTTTGTTAAGCAATGTAACAGCAGAACCTTAAACATAATGTTATAAGTTTATCTGCACATTACAAGTTAACATGAAATGATATTTTTCTTTTAAAGTTTGAGTGATTCTAACGGGCTGTAAGTATTTTATTGCATTTTCTAGCTGTCAGTCAGAGCATTTGTTGCATAAGGCCCTCTTCCTTCATAAACAAGGAACGTGTTAAAAATGGGACCTTAAATCAATACATTTCCCTGTTTTGAGTCAAATTTAATGATTAATTGGAACTCGAATTTGACACAAGGGAAGAGTATCATATGAATAATGTTGCGTAAGTATCCATTCTCTTATTGTTCTGTAGCTGCTTTAATAGGCTACAATGTAAAAACCTCTAGTAAATTTGACACAAAATTGGGTCAGGAGGGAACCGACTAAATTTATTGGGTCAAATAATGACCCAAATTAGATTTCATTTGACCCAAACTGGGTTGAGAGAAGTTGAAAAAATCAAAACTTTATTGAGTGTAAATAACTCTTCCCATTGCAGTCAATTAACCTCCTTGTTTTTATTCTTAGGAAATGAGACAAGTCATCTCTATCTTCTGTATGTGGCGGCAGGGAGTTGAAATGCACTCCACATGAAGTGTTAAGATGATTAAGTTAATCCTAATTTCAGGTGCTATTGACTTTAGTTCAATCATTTTTCATTTTTACGTACATAACTAACAAGATCATATTAAACTGGAAATCCGAGCAGGGAGTTGCTATAGAGCGCAACTCCCTGGTCTGAGAGATCTTCCGGTATCTCCATATCTATCTTGTAGAAACTAACTACATGTCATTTTTAACATTTTTTCATGAATGATTTAATTAATGGAAGTTAATAATTTTGTTCAATTCTTGATTTCGCCACTTTCTTGAGTGCAACATGTTTGCATGGCCAATCTGCAAACTGTTCCCAATAGTATATTCAACATTGATACATATTCTCATTTAATGCACACACCTATTAAGCCCATGCATATCATTGCACATAAGTTCGTTTTCGTTTTCGTTTCTTTTTTTTTTTTTTTTTTTTGTCTCCTTTTTTTTTGTCTCCTTTTTTTTGTCTCCTTTTTTCCTGAAGCATAACATTTAAAGTGTCACATTTCAATTCCTATTTTTGGTTCAGGTGCTGTGGAGGCTGACGAATAGTTTCATAAGCACGTAGATATGAGTGTAGTTCCGTAGTTCAGTGTTTTCTCATATAGAGGGTACCATTTGACGAAACAAAATATCTTATACAGAGAAAGCAAATTTTCATGACACGATTTTGCTAAAGCATTTTAGGAATCAACAACCACTACAAAGTATCCCAATTTTATGCTTAAAATAATTTCGTTAATGTGGTACATATACTGTATTTCCACGCTACTCGACATTTAGGGGTGGTTTCTAATGCAGTAACAAAATAACTGCTATTTGGGGCGTTACTCCAAAAGGTCATCAGCCACCCTGTGAAATTTGTGACAAACTTTGCATCATTTAAAAATAGTGTAAAACTTAGGCACAAAAAAGAACTTTCAAAGGCATTGTCTGCAGACGGCATTGATGTTGGAGATCTTACACGAAGGAGAACAATTTTCAATGCATATCGTCCACACCCTGTACCAAAACCGAATTCTTAAGGTCAAGATATTTCTTTCTGAAGATGGGTTATTTTCGTCAAGAAATCCTGCCTCCAGGTCCCCCTCAAGGTCTCACAATGTGATGCCAAGCGGGGAAGTTGCCTTAGATTTTTTTTTTAATCTTTATACAGTTATAGTTGATTACCTTGTTTTTCTTGAAATGTGGTATTGTGAGAATGTTTGAATAATTTTATATATAAGTCTAGTGTAAATTGTTTCATATATGTTGTATAACAAACAAAGTTATGAAGTATTCCACATTGTGGATACAAAATTTTAAAGAAATACAATAACCGTGTCTGATCAATTTGCCCATGACATCACAGATTCCCACCATGCACTTCCGGAAGATGAAAAATAGCATTTCTTCAAAGTATAGTATTTTTCGAATGCACGATGCTAATGGTATGGGGTTTTCACTGCCTGATGCAGATTTTAGTGCATGTTTTGAAAACATCAAATATAGTTGTCAGAACATGCTTTTACAATTAAGAAATAGATCTTGAAGAAACTCAGTGTCATTTAAAAAAATCCAGTTTTCTTACCAGATTCGTTGTAAGATTTTAACAAACTTTTTCTGTGATTGCGACATCGTAAAAGCGTTACAGTTAAAATATAATATCTCACAATTGTGCTTAAGATCCCATATTCAAACTTGATATTTTATGCTGCCTCTGTTGCAAAGTTAAGTAGCTTATCCTATCCCATGCAATGTTATTAATACAGGCAAGGTAACTGCAGTATTCCGCTAAGATAAGACACACCTATTTTACAACCCGCAGTTGTATCTTTTAAATGCTTCCACTAATTCAGAGTGTCGCTCCGAATATTACAGTAAACTTATTTTGTGGTCATTTAGACGTGCATCTTCTGATATGTCAAATCACTCTGCGCCAATCTCGTGTTGTCGTGGTTTTTGACTACTAAACTTGAATATAGTTGAAGCGGTTTTACTATACGGGTCATTCTTTAAGTGCCCAAACAGAAATTCTGTGTGGCCCTTCACGGGGGCTCGTCTGCCAGGGGTCACTAAGAACCATCCACCGGTGAGATTCTTGTTTTCTTTAACAGTGGAAAACAGGTCATTACAAAATTACGGCGACACCGTAGAGTATTCCTCTAAGACCGTCAAGTTGTGTTCTCTTGGTTTGTCATGCAAGCTTTCCAAACGAAGAAATGTCTTATCAAATAAAAACAAAAAGTACACGATTCATATTGTAGCAATGATATTATTTACATCAGTGCTTCAAATTGAAGTACAAAGCCCCCACATCACTTTACTAAGTTGCTGATAAATACTGGGCCAACACATTTTGTATATAATTTTATTCTCTATCATCTATTTCCTTGCTTTTGTCGTAAGTTTATTTAAAAGCCCCTACAACCATCTGCAAGCTAATTGTATTATCCAAACACTACATGTCGGAAGAGTGGCTTTGAATCAGTAGAAGGTATTTGTTTTTCTTCTTTAATTTCGTATGTGTTTAACCTAGAATATGTCTAAACAAAACACTTTCTAAATCTAGCAGCTACGTTTCCTCTATCATTTAGAGAAATTACATTATCCGATGCTTCTTAGTAAAAAATACACCGATCTGTTAAGCAGCTTGCTGGGGAGTTTCTCTTGACGCCAATTACATCTTACTAGCTAACCATAACATAAAAAAGCAACAAGCCTGCTTACATGTCCAGTTTTATGTAAATTTACAGCCATGCACTTGGAACATCCGGCACTACACAGTGGCGATGAAGTGTCAAACAGAAGCCAAATCTCTTAACATTTTATAACCCTAAAGGATGATTCGGAGGTGTGGTCAATTGCGAGTCAAGGAGACGTAGTAACAGGGTTTATATACTTGTCTCATGAAAAGTGTGTCGCGTACCCAGTAACATGTGTGTGAGTTCCATTGTCGCCAAATTGACAACAGATGTTAATGTAAGGGCGACTATTAAAATCAACCGTGGAAGTGAGAAATGGACGTCAAATTATATAAGTGACAGACGGTATTTTTCTAGGAACCCGAAACTTCAAACAGTGTTATTAAATAAGTGACATTACGAGTATTAAATTTTGCTAGTTATTTTTAATTATTGGTGATTACATAAGAACTGCTGGGGATGTTGTTGAACTAAGTCACAACATGACGAAGAGTTCTATTAATACGAGTTATGCAATATTATTTATTAACTTCAGAAAAAGAGACAAAGAATAACGCTAACCAGTACTAGAATGTACGATTTAGGGGTTAATGTTAGTTTTGACCTACTGTCAGTCAGGAATAGGAAACAATAAAGC
This sequence comes from Holothuria glaberrima, assembly GCA_009936505.3. Classification (NCBI taxonomy): domain Eukaryota; kingdom Metazoa; phylum Echinodermata; class Holothuroidea; order Aspidochirotida; family Holothuriidae; genus Holothuria; species Holothuria glaberrima. Next base: position 6,247 of record WURT03190130.1, read on the forward strand.
AGTAAGTACAGCTGGCCCATTGGATTTTCTAAATGTTACCTTTTGTTTGAGAACAAGAGCAATGACAATAATAGTGTATGGTTATTAAACGGATTGTCATAATGTAGTTCTTCTTTAAAGTTATGGAAAAGATGACGTATAAATGTTTGAGCATTCCTTCACTGTAAAACCCAATATGTTGGGATAACTTAAGAGAATTGAGGTAACTTGCTACATGTGGCTTTGTGAGTTCAGTCAACTGAGTGCAGCCGATTATGCACTTCGTTATTAGGAGAAACTCAGTTGACTGAACTCACTAAGCCCCATGCAGCAAGTAACTCCAATTTTCTTCAGCTATCCCAATATACTGGGTTTTACAGTGCAAGTACTTGTCAAATTTTCACTTTTTATTTGATCTGATTTTTACTACGGTCCACCTTCTTCTGTAGCTCACGAAAAAGCTAAAATCACGAAAACTATTTGATCCATTTAAGTTATTCAACTTTCAAAGTTTGCGTTATGTTTACTTTGGCTGATGAGGGCAGTCTAATTAGGTTTAAACAGAACAATACACCGTTGTTTTATTCCTACTCTGGTTTCATTTATGGTCTTATTCTAAGTTTATGTATGACTGCTGTTCAAAAATTACCGGCCACAAATTAGTGGTTCACTTCTTCAAATAGTAAGGCTTGGAAATAATTTAGATTCTTTTATGACAGAAAATGCTATTTAATCGACACGACAGTTCCGTTTCTCCCATAGTCTCCCGATATTTAAGAAGTGCATATAAGTATAACTGGGTGGACAAAACTTGTTAAGAAACGCCATAATGCTAACAAGCTCTCCTTTACAATTTTACATTCATATGAAACGATAAAAACCACACCTATAAAGATGCTTCAAGCAAGCATTTACACTGAGAAAATGATTGGATAGTATCAGACAGACACATGATATGCATATTGAAAAATACTGCAAACTTTAAGTCACTTACATAATGTGATTCCGCCCCCTCAAGAAAAAAATGAAAAATACACGTTGAAGTCTTTCAAGCGAAATAAATAGCTAATTGGTCAATGAAATCATGGCGTGTGCCATACTCATTATCACTCCTCTCAAGAAAGTTTACCTTTCGTGTTCCTTGGTTAAAGTAATCCCTTCACACTTCACTTTCGTGGATACTGTGGAACTTAGCTATAAGGATTTAAGTCTCCTCCAAGACGGTTAGTTGGAAATATAAATATCAAATCCATCACCCTTGATCGGTTTGCAGAGAGTTAATGGTGCTACAACTTGCTGTATTTTGACACATCGTACTTTTCAATGATGCGCATAACTTCAAAGGCTTGGCTGTTTCTATTTGTCACGACTGTCAAGTTATAAGTGATATGGGCCAAATTATATTTCAACAACTAACGTTATAGCATATTTTGAAAATATGGATTGAAACTTTGAAACATAGCGATATTTTAAGGTTGATCGCCCTAGATGAGGGAATAAATGCAGACAGGAATAAAGTGAGAAGGTAAAAAAATACGGTGGAAGAATATTAAATTTTTGAGAAGCAAAATAATTTGTCGATACAGTCACTTTTAACTGATGTCTTTGTATAAAGACGTATCTATCTATTTAATGAAATGAAACATTGTGTAAGTACCATAATATGCGTCTTGGTGAAAATACAAATTAAGTTGATATTTAGAAGAATGGACAAGATCTTTAGGTCAAAAAGGGCACGAAAACTTAGCAACTTATTAATTTTATCTGGTGAGCAAAAAGGAGAATGCAAGTGGAATTATTTACGTGTATTAGACATTTCTGCGGTTGTAAAGCATTTGGGGGCCAAGATCCCACCTTTTTGGCTTTAGTGGAAACACGAGGACTGATGATATACTCACCGACAGACAAAAAAGGCAACATGGAAAAATTCTTAGACCTAGAGAGAATACTTCAATGGGGACAAAATTCAAGCCTGGTTCAAATCGCTGAAGTGGGTATTGGCTATGTAGCCTGTACATATCCAAATGGAGGTATGTTTCACGTTTGGGAAAGTACATGTAGTAGGTCATACAACTACATACAACAGACGGTTCTATCGATCAAGGGGTATTTAGTACCTTGAGAGTGTTTCCTGTTATCGACTCTAACGTATACAAATGGTTTGATTCTTTTTCCGGGCAAGAGTCAGTTGGGAATAGCATCTCATTTTTTTCTGTGAGGTACCGTACTATTTGCCAAGACAAACATATTATTGCCACAAAATAACTCACACCAGTAAGCTACGCACCAAATTGAATTACATCTTAATCGCACAAACGTAACATGGGCCCCCGTATATATGTTTTTTCTGCATTTTTCCTTCATGACTGGAAAAACACATTTGGCAAAATACATTTATTGCCTTTTCAAATCATAAATCATTAGGATTATTTGACAGTGGTAAAAATATACATTGGGGAGTTATTTCATAACCTTGATTGCTGGGTGGTTCTTAGGTATTTTCGATTTTCGTATTAACCCAATCGCTTTCGACGTGCCGAGCTGTTAAATTGCAAGCGATAGGTAAGATTGTGTTGTTTGCGAAAAATGGAACATTTGTACGATTCGTGGTATATAAATATAAATGCACCTTTCGGAGTGTGAGCAAACATGTACGCTACCTCACATCACATCACATAACATCATCACCTCACATCAGGTTCGATGTTGTTGGCCATAGGCCATTTCATCGCTCAGGAAAAGGTGGTGACCAATACTGCTGGCTATAAGTAAATGTCCCTCTAGTTATATAGTCCGGGCAAATTGGCCCAGAAACTATCAAGTCTTGCTTTAAAACAAATTAAAGTTGGTGCCTGTACAAAATTAGAGGGCAAAGAATTCCAACGGTTTATTGTTCTGTGAGTAAAAAAACTGACGAGATAAGAATATCCACATTGACATAAATAAACAGAGATTAAATGTAAGGTGAAGAATTCATGGTTATCCCCCTTCCTAGTATTCGAACAAGCTCACCTTCCGTAGAAAGTTACATCTTATTTTACCGTTGCCCTCCATAGTGTCATAAAATGAAGACTGAGCTACCAATAATATATGTACTAAATATACCTAATTTTTCTTTTTGCTTCTGAAATGAACCTACTCAAAAGAAACTTTTTTGCTTTAAAAACTCAAAACTCAAAACAAATCTTTGGACGAATTTGGCAATATTTTCCTTCAAAACAGCAACCAGTGCCATTACTTGAAGAGAATGTCTGAAACGTGACTTTCATTCAGAGGTATGTAAAAAATGACTTTATTTTTGACATTTTTGAACAAACAAAGAAATGAATAAATAACATTAAGTTAAATTATAGGCCCAATAGGCAAAAGTCTTTCTCAGTTCGTTTAAAATTGTGATCATCACATTTACCACAAAAGCGCACAAAAATTGCAAAATAATTTATGGAATTTTAAGAAACATTCTAAAAATCTTGTCAAAATTCTTCCCATACTTTGAATTTTGATGTCAACATTTTGCGAACTTTACAGAAAGTGTATGAAATCTGTTAAACACTATTCGAGTCAGGAAAATATCGATTCATTTTTATCAGTAAGGCTGTTGCGACAATTGACATTTACAAGAACACTTCTTTAATTACTAAATTGACGACCATTATATTCGCGGTCACTACACGATATCGATGTGTAGTTAAACTTAAATACAAATTGGCCGGGATGGTAATGACTTGTAATTGTGTATGAAATATTAGAGGTCCTTTGGGATCACAAAAATTTTCGGGTTAATTAATTTTAATTGCGTTTTACTGAGGCGCTGTGATGCAGTAAGGTAGTTAGTCTTTATAGTGAATTAAGTTGGTCTACTCTGATTTGGGAAGTATATATGTATGGTTTTATAAAGCATTAAAATTTGTAAAAGAATAAAAACAGTCAAAGAGTTGAGGAGTTTTTCAATGAGTTTCAGAGCCTTTCAAGCTACGGAAGTGATAGGCCTTAGGTGCTTTTGAGGTCATTCTGAGAAGTGTGCATCCCTTGTGAGAGTCAGAAATGTGATCTATAAAGTGCTAAAGTAGACACAATCTATGTTACCAGTTTTCCATTAACTCACTCACACCCCCTCTATGAAAGAAGTTTTACCAATAGAACGAATATGTTTTGATTCTTATGTGTTATGATAACTGAAAGAGACCCTGTTACAAATTTAGACATATACCAACAGTAAGTTCTACCTGTAGAAATAAAATCAAGGCTCTAAAAAATAGAGGTTGAAAAAATGATGAATTCAAGAAGTGTAGAGCCACGTGTATCCTGATAGTTCATAAGCAAAGCAAGTTGTTTTGGGGGATCACTGAAATCTTAAAACGTTTCCACATACTTTGAAACTGTTCGACTCGTTCACAGTTTGGTTTTACCCTCACAACAGGCGTTCTGCAAATGCCAACCGATGAAGTATTTTACAATGAAACATTCTTACTCGTTAGGTTCCAAAAATAAAGTCACAGACCGCGTTGAAAGAAATGGTCGATTTAGATGTGAGTGGGTCATGATTAATGATTTGAAAACATAGTCCTATTCCGAATAGGACTTCCAATAATCTCGGGTCATCCAATTTGTTCATGAGACTAAGTGCGGGTCAGAACCGCTAACAGCACTCACGGGATCCTCCAAACACGGAAACAAACTCGTATCGGAATTTTGCCCTGCAATTGCTATGAAAAGACGGCTTTTTAGTGTTGTTAAGGAAATAAGGGTATGGGAGAGTAGGCTAACGACGTTACCAAAAATCCCGTGGAGCGTGGTTAAACTTCAAGACGGTGTGAGTAGGTCGTTAGGCATTATACTATCAACTGGGATACCACCGTCTGTGCCGTACACTTGATTGAGTTGGTGTATTCGAAAGATACTGGCTGTTTTGGTTCAAACTGGTGACAAAGGGCCAAGGTAGGGGTTTCTGAACGAGACGGATTATTTATGGGAAAGTTGGTATGTGAGAGGCAAACATATTTGTGATCCAGAATATACCTTACTTATATGGTAAAGTTAGACAACGGACAGTGAAAAGCTATCAAAGAAAAACGTGACGAATAAACAAAACAAAGAATGAACAAAAGTAAGATTTCTATGAAAATTTAAATGGGTTAAAAACAAGAGTAATTCAGCTTTTGTAGGTAAACAGCCATTGCATCGCAATACTTTAAGCTACACCGGGACGGGCTTTTACTACAGGGCTTCACGTCGCCATGAATGAGGGGTATTTTGTGACCAAGGAACGGGTTAGAAATGATCACCCAGAGATGGCAAAATAAAAAAAATGAACCAAAAATGTTCTTGGCCAAGAAAAGTGACCTTCCCTTAAAGGATTTGTACCTCTTCCACCGAAACACTAAAGAACATTTTTTTTATCATCGTTCACACTGTTTTTCCGAATTAGCTTCGTAATAAGCAGGCAAGTTCGTTCTTCATCGAGATTAGAAACTTGGAGACCCTCGGTTTGGGCACTCCACAACGGATTCTGGAAAAGCATCGTCCTGAAATCTTATTGCTCGTGTGTAGAGAATTTCATTAGCACGAAACTTTCAAACACATTAGTTTGATCTTCAGATATTTACGAAGGTCAAAAATTAAACTTACCAGGAGAACCAGTCGCGCTCAAGGACCTTGGTCTTCCGTTGGTCACGGGCACTGGCGGTGTAGTTCCAGCACCCCCATTACCAGCCCCAGTGGACCCAAGTATTCCCTCAATGGAATGTTGCATGTTGTAATCTCCGCCAGGAGTACGATTATTCGCGGAATGGGTCACGATTCCTGAACCGAACGGCCCCGGGAGAACTCCGCGTGTTACACTGTGATGGTGATGATCATTTTGCACGGCGAGCGTAGAGTAGGTTGGCAACTGCCCGAATGGATCCATGATTAACTTTGGTCCCAAGTCAGGTATCTTTTAATCACTTTTACAACTTTTTAGTCAATCTTTTAATCAAGTGTCAGTACACTTACTTAAACGTCGAAAAAGGCTCACGTGAACTTACACGATGATTATCCTAAGAAAATCCTGAAGTAACAAAATAAATAAAACTGTTTTTCCTGGGTTCGTAGCCTTTCTGTAAGGATAAATGATTTCTATTCTCATAAAATCAGTTCATCGATAAGTAATACATACAAAATAAGTATTTTAGACACTTTTTAACCGTCCATTCATAATGATACCGATTCAGAATCGCTGACCTTTCGGACTATGCGAAGCTATTCCAAATCAATTACAAATTAATTTATTCACTTTAGGTAACAAGTTCCTGTCACACATGCGCAGAAGGCAAAAGAGTTTGTTCCGTAAATGGTTAATTAATCAGATCGAACAATTACTTCCTCTGAAGTACATTTTCTGGAGAAGAATTTGAGTGAAGGAATATATCTTCTTGTTCCAAACTTGATTGATATATTTTCAGTAAGTTCCAAGTAGTTGGCTCAAATTTTACTTCACTTTGCAATGATAATTGTTTCGACATGAGCAGATCAAAACACGATAGAAACTTCTCCAGCGGTCTTAAACTAAAAGCATAAACTTTGTCAAAAGGAAACTTTCCCTTCTTTTTGTTGACCTCCACACTAGGTTATTACATATCCACGTTTGACGACACGGTACATTTGTAGAGGAGAAGCCCCTAGATGAATTTCTTCGGTCAATGATGAAGCCCTACTATACACACACTTGTTTCAATCGACAGTAAGCAGTGGTATTACTTGCAACATTGAACAGTTCACCAACCGTTAACTTAGCGCACGTGTTTCTAACTTCAATTCCACAGCGATCAACAAAATTAATAACTAGCTTCATGACTAAATATTGGCTCAATCAGGACTCGTAGCGACCACACGGTAAGACAGCCTTCCCATGTCGAGCGACTATAGCCTCTATAAACGGGGTCGCTAGTTCCCTGCTTCGAGCTTCATTCCCCTTGTGTGTTCCGATGTAGGATAGGTTCTCAGAGTTAGAACTCAGCACGAGATTTCACACATGGAAATAACGGGAAAACTAACCTCCAAAACGAGTCCATTAAGTACTTAGGATGATGGACAAGCTAGGCTGGAATACCCATTCGGTCGAATTAAAAGATATGACAAGACTATAGAGTATGGGTTGATACATTAAAACGGATGGAGTGATTAAGTAATAGTGGAAGTTATTAATGAATTATTCATAACTTAATGTTTATTCATATTTTCATTTCTAAAAGTAGCCAAAAATTGTGTCAGTCGATCTTCTTGTGGTTTCTGAACTATGAATGATATTTTTAGTTTCGTAAAATGGCTGAAATCCGTGATGCTCATGGTTTTGGTGGGAGAGAAGAACTTCGACAGAATTTAAAACGCAGCACATTTTCAGTTAGCTGTCGAAGGACTTTTCGCATCTTTGAAGTCTAAAACGTGTGTAACTGAACATGAAATTTCAGTAAAACAAATTTATTCCTGATACCGAGCGAGCATGTTGTATATTAGTTGTGCAGATCCCCCGGCCATGCAGGGTGTCAACGTTCAATCAAGAGCGTCAACTGCTTCTCAAAAGTAAGTTGGCCCATGACCTTACGTCAACGGTCAAGCGCGAAGTCCTAAAAGCGAGGGATCCGGGCTCACTTTGAAGTGAAGGGTCCTGGATAATATTGGACGCCAGATTATTTAAATCCATTACATGGCTGTCATACCCAACCTTTCGAGTTTGATTCCATTGAATCACAAGCAATATTGCAAGCTTTTGAAACAAAGGTATACTTTCTATTTTCGTTAGGGTTCTGGAAAAAAGTGAGGAACACCACTTTCAAAAGAAGAGAGAAATGTCCCCTCCCGTCCTCCAATGTTGACTCCGGTCCGTTCGACACATACAGCAAGGAAAGAAATCATCTTCTTTCTTTATAAAATCAAAGGTTGGACCAAATTGAACTACACATGAACTAAGCGTAATTTACACAAAGTGACAAGTGAAGTTATCGGCTACCGTATTTAACGGATTATGGACAGTCAGTAGGAGTTTGTGTAAATTGTGGTATTATCACAATAATCAGTGATAAAAGAGGTTATTTACTTCTAAAATTGGCTCTCAATTTTATCATGTTAAAGAAATTATCGCTGAGCTTACTCGAATCATAACCACAGAAACTGCTGTCTGCCAAATTGACGACCAGCTCCCTTTAATAATCTTACAAGGCTGGTGATTTTCATCAGTAAATTCATTTCGACATGTGATAACTTACAGCTACAGTAATATGCATGCACTTTACTTGTAGCTGTTTACTTTGATGATCTAATTGCTTATTGAAACAAATATTATGATTTTTATACCAGATCTGTAGTCAGTAGTTTGTGCTCATGACAATCCTACCAATCGAATGCTAAAATACTATACGACCAGGCCCGTATAGCAAAACAAGGCACTGAAGGGGGACAAAATGGCTTCCAGGCGGCGAAAAATTTTCGGGGGCCAAATGTGTTAAAATGTAATAAGTCAATGGCAACTTGAAAACTTCCTAGGGTTTTTAAGCCCCCCCCCTGCCCCCTTGACTGCGGGCCTGTATATGACATCAGCAGGTAAGTAAAGTTCTTTTAAACACAGTTTGCTAGCTGCAAAAGTAATCTTTTCATATGAAATGCTTTTAGTGTTCAGATCTTGCTCTTATTAAATAGTTTAGAGCATATGGAAAATATTACGACAGACTCTGTACCCTAGTATTAGGACTTAAGATATACATATGCAGGGCAAAACGTTTGTGGGAATTTCCCTTTTCTAGCTTGATCAGAATGATCATTTTGTTTAAGCTGATTGTCGCCCACTAATTGTCGCTTACTAAATGCGTGACACACCCTGAGTCAGCTTACCTAAGCTGTGCATATTAATTAGGTAGATTTTGATGTCATAGGGTATTAAATGTTGACTTAACTTTTACATTAATGATTCGATTTGATTAGAAAAAACACCTACAATGATTTAAGTGGTTGGTCATCTTATAAACGATCTTACAATGCCGAGAAGATCAAGTGCTGTCAATTTGGTCGCATCCTTGACACCAATATCCTCTTTATGTTATCCAGTTAAAATATAAAAGGATCACCGCAATCGCCAATCAACTTTTTCGAAGGGAGAACAAGATGAATATTTATTGGCAATAGAAGTATCGAACTATCTATTGAGTATCGCATCAGGGAAGGTTTTGTGTTGTGTCCATTTTGAAATGGCGTGGTTCTTTATTTTAGTATGGATGAAAATTTTCTCAGTTAGTGATCGGTATAATTTTGATCTGTTACTGATGTATACCTTAACGCAAGTCCAGATTATTTGGATAGTTCTGTTGCAGCATTTGTCATGTAACTGTAAATTATAACATGGAAATAATCCGAAAGGCACTAGAACCGTAAGAAGAAGGTATCGAAAAATAAAAAAGGAATATCATTTAATCATTGAGCTTTAAAGTTATACGCATAT
>WURT03190131.1:0-10043 GCA_009936505.3 Holothuria glaberrima
AAGAAAGAAAGAAAGAAAGAAAGAAAGAAAGAAAGAAAGAAAGAAAGAAAGAAAGAAAGAAAGAAAGAAAGAATGAATGAATGATTGAATGAGAATCCTGTAAGCAGTCAGATTCGGATTCATAAAACCAGGGAGTTGATATGTAAAGAAGAACTCCCTGATAAAACCAAATCGAAACATATGTTTGTTTCCTGGTAATTCAGTTGGAGGCATATGCGGAAATATGTCCACCTGGAATCATGAAACGATTTAGCGGCGAGGTCAGATTGATTGCAACGAATCAGAACAGGAAAAGGAAGTAATTACCAAACCAGTCCAGTAACTGGCCATCGAGGAATTTTGAGTTCATTGTGCGGCAGTTTTGCCAGATTTTCTGCGCAGCTGTACAGACTTAGGGGCACGGGAGGGGGAGTGCCCCAAAAGTTTGCACAGTATAGTCTTCAATATTCAAAAAGTAGTAACCAAATGGCGTGTAACCTGGTTATACTAGTATAAATGAAATTTTCTAATTTTAGGCGAATTCATCCCTTTCACTCACAAATGTTATATACTATTTATGAATTATATAAATTTATATATATAAAATATAAATTTCACCGTTATTATCGAGTATGCATTTCGTAATAATTTCAAGATTCAACCTGGATTACCGGGTTATTCGACCACTGGTTATGTAACTTAGTATTCCGGGCCTCTTAGTTGGCATTTCTTTTCAGGCTCGTATGCAGCTTCTTCAATAGTGGAGATTCTAGTTCATGGTAAAGAAAAATAATAGTGTCACACTATAGGGGAGCCATCATCAGTTGGCAGAGTTGGGGCGTGTTCAATTTAATCCAGTAGAAGCAGCGCATAGGAGAACGCAGAGGGGCGAAAGTCGTATGTTTTGCTCTAATTTTGAGCCTGTTGAGAGAATGTCTTAAACTGCCGTTTCAGTTGTTTCAAAAAATGAACATCAAATAGATGATCAAAGCTGTAGTGAGACTTCCGACTGACGTATTTGTCAGAGCTGAAACCTGAGTCCACCTAACCCAGTTCCGATTCCATCCCGAGAAAAATTCCATTTCCGTTGTCCCCGATTCTAGGCTAATTCCCAGCTCGGCTATTTGACAATGTAGCATAACATATAAATGGTTTTATACCTTTAAAAAAGTAGTACCACTAAACGTTCATTTAAAAGGTCACTAAAGGAGTCAATTTCATCGTCTGGTCTGCCCTGTCATCAGGCCCGTAGTCACGGGGGGCCAAGGGGGCGAAGTCCCCCTTGAAATTTTTTCAAAACACCCTAGAAAGTTTTCAAGTTGCCATAGACTTAACACATTTTTACATATTTGGCCCCATGAAAAAATTTTCACCCCCTGGAAGTTATTTCGCCCCCCCCCCTTCAGTACCTGGTCTGGTTATGGGCCTGCCTGTCATTTAGTTGAATGTGCGTGATCAATCACATATTAAACTGTGCGCTAGTAATAATTTGTCTTATTAAATAACATTTGTGTAACTTTTATTTTCGTGGAATCGTCTATAGATTCAGTCGTTTCCGAATCCGAGTCCAGCGGCAGCCCATTTTGAGCCACTTCCGATTCTAACGCCTCCCATTCCGGGCCAATTCCACGTTGGGTGGAAAAACAGACTCGAGTCTGGAAATGAGTCCGAATCCTGCCTCGGGTGTTTCAGCCCTGCTTTTTGCATAGGTGATGAAGTGCCGTTCTTGAATAAAATGTATCGGGATGTATAATAGAGTGTTATTTCATAGTTTCAAGTGTCTTAAATATTTTCGTTGTTTTTAGAAAACCATCCATCAAACCGACAATTTATGGCTTCTTGCACTCTAAGAAATGACTAGGGAATATTACCCAATACTGGGCAGTAATATTGCCAGAAGTTTGGGAAACATAGCACATGAAGCATCTTTAGCAATCTTCGCTAAACTTGACTTAGTACCAGCCTTTCTTAAACCACTGGGTAATTGTGATGCTAAACATTTGTGGAACCCTGTTACGCTAAGAGATGAGTAATTTCCTATTTCCTCAACTTTTATGCATTGTGAATTTAATAAAGAACAAACTGAGCAAGATGTTTTTAACTTTCTAGTCTTTCTATGTCAAGAAAGACCATCAGACAGTTAAAAGACGAAAAAATTAACTGAAGGCAAACTAATCTTTGAAAGTTATGCTGACATGCCACCAAAAAGAGCTGTTTTCACCAAGGTTGGCAGTTAAGAATAAAATCCCCCAATGAAGGATCGTTGGATTTATTTCAATGTCTTTTACCGTTTTCAAGATATATCTCCTCAAAATTTGATGGTTTCTGAAACAAACTCATTGCCTATGCAAACATAATTATGTGGAGTGTTGCACAGTGTTAAAATTTCTTTTGTTAACCCTCTATAAATTATCACTTAAGTACAATACTTTTCTACGAAACAATTTAAACTTCCATGATAAATCCCGCGGGGGATAGGAATGCTCTAGGTGTCCTTGAAATTAAAGGTTGTCAAAGCAAAGGCTATCATTAGCCACATTTGGTATGTTCCTCTTTCCGCATCACAAATTTGCATGTTTATTCATGGTACCAGTGTGAAACAGAAATTAGTCTGTAAAATGGTCAATATTTGATGGATCTTGATGGAATTTGCGGTATTTTTCTGCATTTTTAATGACGTTTGCATCAAATATCCAACTATGTAATTTGCATGTCATCAAACCTTAAAGAATACACTTTATTCAGTTAAACAAAACCATGTTGATAGTACCCACAACTTCCCACAAGGCGCTTAATGTTAAATGAAACTTTACGGAAGTATCCTCAGTGTTCAAATATCAAGAGGAAGCAGAGAAAAATTCACTGATTTCGTAACAATTACATAAATATTACGTACTAAATCAGTTAATCCTTTGAATGAAGCTTGAATGAAAGTTTATGTTAAGAAGCCTGGAAGGTGTCAACCCATTTCTGATACTGATTTGTAAGTACAAGGGAAAATAGTAAGTTTCCTAATCAATTACCCCTTCCCTTCTTCCTAATTGTATCAGAATGTCCACTATTCAAGCTACTCCCTTTTCTCATTTCGGATTTACTTTAAACAAATCTTCATATGTGTTGTTCTACATCCTTTGCGTTATACACAGATAATTTGTCTTGCAAAAATCCCATAGTAAATATCAGTAGTATTCTGCTTCACAATAAATACAGACAGACACATCCAGCCATACATACAGACAGACAGATGCAGACAGGCAGACATATATAAATAGATAGACTTTTATAAATCCTCAAGGAAATTAAGAAAACTGTTCAGGTTTCTACCAAATACTTTCCAGAGTGTACTGATTACATCATTTAACGTATACATTTCACAATATACACTTAAAGTTGCCATCTATATCATTATCAGCCAGTGGTTTTGCATGATCTTGTAAGCAGGTATAAGTTTACTAAGTTATGTATGGCTTTACAAATTCATATGGTATCAAACCAATTTGCAACATCAGTTTCTCGTGAGGCGTAGTAGTTTACATTACATTGTTAAAAGTGGCTCAGAATTAATTTAATCAGGTGGTCTTGAAAAGTTGTGTGTAAATTTGAAACTGAAATTTAACACTTTTAAAACGGAACTGAACCACACACTGTTCTTAAGGCTCATGTATTATGTCCATAACTACGTTGGAGGTGTTGCATTTAAGAAGGCTCTAGATGCCATTATATTATTATGTTCTCTAGTGTTGTTGCCTTGACTAAAAAGACAACTTTCTCACAAAATTTCCACGTATGATGCACCATTTTTTCTGTTCGGTAGTTGATGTTCAGAATTCAGTGACGTTTGTGCAGTGTCATTCTACCATTCTTATTCATGTTAAATCAGGAATCTGCAGAAAGTCAGTTTGACTGTCGTGGGTCAAACACTAGATGAGATGGTAAACACGATATACAAAGTACACACTAGTAAATGGCAAATGGATTTTAATGGCACACCGACACAATTTGTCATATAGTGTCTCAAGCTGAAACAGTCATGATATTTCGCCTTTAACAGTCGCCTTTTACAACAGGCAGGGACCACCTCGGGCCAATTCTACTGCCCGAACCCGCAGGAGCACACACCAGGGAACCCACTCGAATTTATGGCGCCGAACAACCCACCAGTCATGGATTCAACCAGGGCATCGGTGCGCATTTTGGCCTACGAATCGCTCATAGGCCTATAATGAAATCCAGAGGCCCAATGTTTTGGGGGCAGCTTCAATGTCAGTTGAGGTTATCAGAGGTCAAATAGCAAAATTGTTTCTTCATAATCAGTAGGTGCGTTGCTTATATGTTGCACAGTACAAGATACACAAAGTTTGCCCTTATAGATCCTAAGAACCCCACTCTCGTCAATGTCAAACTAGACATTAGACGGCGGATGAAGCACCGACTCGAATTTTCCCGCAGTCGCACGATTAAGCCCCGGTCACACAAAGCACGAATAATGAATCCGATACGAACACGGTTTTAGCTTAAAAATAGTTACCGTACAACTTCAACAGAGTGGTAACACCAAAGCACTAAACGAATCGAAAATCGTCCTATTATCGTGCGAATTGTTTGAAGAGCGAAAAACACAAGATAGAACGATACGATAAAATTCTAAGCCAATGAAAGGTTTTGTTTACATGTGACGTAGCATCTCTCTCCGCTCGACAAACGACGACCAGCCGTCAATATTGTACACCTACATTGTGCAAACACTGAATAAATACAGCACAGAAAAATGATTGCATGTTATGTAAACTGTGTATGCCTAGCCTTGTTTGTGATACTCTGATTTTATAGAGAAAGAGCCCGATTCTGTAGGATTAACAATTGCATGGCTTCCCAATGTGAATGAAATGAAGCGCTCGGACATAAAGAAACTGGTACCCTGCATTTGTGTTACATGTTCGACTCAGTGGCGTACGGGGGGGGGGGCATTGGGCCATGGACACCGCCACCTTACGGATGCCATTTTTTTCTTTTTTAGATCCTAAAAATACGTAATGTTACTTCAAAAGGTAGCATATGTAGCACCAGATTGCATGTAAGGACACCTCATTTTTCAAAAATTTTCAAAAGGGAGGGAGACCCCTTGAACCCCTCTCCCAGGCCGGCGATCACTGGTGGTCTTATATTTTAGATCCTAAAAATACGCAAATTTTGAACAAACAAATTTTACTTCAAAAGGCAGCATATGTGGCACCAGATGAAGACACCCAATTTTTCAAAAGAAAAAAATTCTTAGGGGAGGGGTAACAATGCAAAGGATCGAAAAGTATAGGATCATTGCATTTAACGTTGATCTTTATTACATTTACGGTTGGTATTACATTTAGCGTTGTTATAACATTTAGCGGTGATACAACGTCTCACAAATACAACAAAAATTTTCTTTGTCTTGCCGTGACTGTCCCATAACATCACCGTGAAGAGCGGAGGTCGGCTGCGGGCTTTCATGTTTTCACAAAAGTCTATGAGTAACAGATTGTGTCCACATATCATACTACTCCACAAACCCGGTCGTAGGCCTATACCTGCATTATGTCACATAATCCCTATTCAACATACCAATCTACATAAATTAAAAGTATAACTTAAGTCTGGAATTTCAAAAGTAAATGTTGCAAAGCTTGAAAAATGCATCCAAATGGTCTAACTCCTATCTTCATACTACATTCCTGAGCTGAGATATAAAATGTTGAAGCTTATTGCACTCAATTTAAAAATGGTAGATTGCGCAATACTTCTCAGCCACTATTATTCATCAGGCTACATTTGCGTCAAATACATGGTGTTTTATTTCAACATTTTCCTGCACATAAACGTAGGAAGCATTATGAAAGGGGAGGGGGTGAAACAATTTTTGGACTGTGCACCTCACCCTACCCCCTAGACCAAAACATATATTTCTGATGTGAAATTTTTCGCCTTTTTCTACCTGAAAGAGCAATTTAAAAAAATAAATATAACAAAAATAAAAGGAACATTTGTATGCCATAACTCATGTTAAAAAATGAAACTGCACATTAAATAAAATAAAAATCTTTATTTTTTGCCAACCATTGTACACCCAACAACTGCAGCCCGGAAACTCGGAAACTCCTTGCCATATAATCTTCACTCTCACAAAGTCAGCATTTAACCTCAAGAACTTTTCGTTCAAAATCGAGGATCCGTCCCCAACAGTTGCACGGACATAAAATCAATCCGTCTTTATTCTAGTATAAGAGAAAGACATGGTACGTTTTCGTATTTATATACTAGGGAACGAATGACGGAAGCTTGAGTGGGAAATTTAAAAGAAAAGGTTGAAAAGCACAAGCGTAATGCTGTCGATGCACTTGGTATACTTGCTACAAATTTGCCCCTGAATACCCTTCTTACCCCCTCTGAAAAATCCTCCTAGCTGTGCAACCGAATCATGGTTATATCTTTCTTATTTTTTACTCCACTCATTTTAAAATTTTTATAACTTGTCTCTGAGTAATGAGTCGGAATGTGAAATTCCCGGTATAGATTTTTTGAGGACGTATACAACTTATTCAGTGGCTACTATCAGGATGTCCTAGCTGGTTTTGTATCTTGTTAACGGTTACTGTACTTCCTGCAGTTACACCCTGTACAGTATAATTGCAACCAAAACGAATCGGGACTTGCCAAAGCCAGGCCTTCGTGTGTTTCTACACCGATTTCATATGTGCAGTCCACATTTTTTTTAGATATCATGTTTACTGAACAAAGCTGAGGTTATAGGTTAACTAATGTCAAGTTTAATTTCTCCCCTAAACAATAATTTAACATGTGTTTGATTTGCTCCTCTTTAGGGTGGAGGGGAAAGAATAAAAACATTATAATCATGAAAGGTAGAAAAGTCTTATACAAATTGAAAGTTCTGTAATACCTGCAGAATTGCCCTCCAGTTGCAATTAAAATGCGCTGAGACTTTTCAAAACCACCCTTCATGGATTTCTTTACGGACGACATGTGAGTATATAATCTTTGATCTCCAGTTTAACACATATAACCTGTTAACTGCAGAATTAAACCGTCCGTCGGACGCAGTTCACCTACGGAAGAGCTCCCTCTTCTTCTCTCAGTGAACTGGGCAGTCCAAAAGCCAGTTCTCTGCCCAGACTCTGAGAGGTGACGTCACATGATGCCCCCTCCGAGCGTCGCTGTAAGTAGGAAGGCATTTCCGGTAACTACTTGCAGTTTCGAGCCGCGCGTGCACCAGTCAAGAGGCGTCCGAGGACCTCTCCCCTGCGCGGCCGCCCATGACGCATTTACCCGTCCAACGCAGTTAACTGGTCAAGACCAGGCACCCTCGCATTTATCCCCTAAATAAAAACGAATACAGCCGACGTTATCAGTTAATGTCAAGTTCTGTTTCCCCCTTCACAATAATTTTACGGAATAAAATGTGTCTGAGCTGACCCTCTTGGGAAGGATAAAAGTATCTAAATCATGAAAGGTGGAAAATTCTTATGCAAATTGAAAGGCCTAGGAAGTGTCATTTCGGCAATGGCACTTTTTCCCTAAAATTTCTTTGTAGGCTGCACGCCAACTAATGGTGGTGTCCCGCTTAGATAGTGTCACGCATTAGTCCCAGGCTACAAATGTCACCACAAGCTGAAAGGGCCCTTCTCAAATGATATGTTACGGGTCCAGGGCCGTAGTGAGCGGGAGATGCGGGGATGTCACCCCCTTCCCCCAATATTTGGTCGCCGTCGGCAAATTTACCGTCTGTCGGCAAAAAGGGGAGAGAGGACGGAAAAGAAGATGAAAAGAGGAGAGGAGGAAAAGAAGAGGGAAGAAGGAAAGGAAAAGGGGAAGGGAGTGAAAGGGAAGACGGAGAATAGAGAGAGAAAAAAGAGAAAGAGAGAACGGGAGCGGCAAGTCTGTTATCGGCTATTTCGATTTTCTACTCTTCATCTAATTGACCCATTCAAGATGAAGGCCCGTCGGCAAATTCATTGCTCATGCATATGACGGCCGTATCAACGGCCGTCGGTTTAATTAATTGGACGAGTGACCGAGTCCGTCGGCAACTCGGCGAAAGAAAGGGAATTAAAGGCTTCCGTATAGGCGTGCTATTTGTCGGGTCAGTGACATTCGTAAAAAAAAAAACACTTTCTGGACATTATTCCTCACTTTTATCATCATCTATGGGATCACCCGATAACCCATGGAGAGGCTATTCTTGTCGTTTTCTAAACCCTAACCTTGACTTCAAACACATTTTGCAAATTCCTGAAATCCGGTTTACCCACAAACATCCTGGGAAACAATAATGAGTGCCGCGCGTATCTTCTCTTCATTGCAAACTTAGGCCTTCAACTTTTGAACACCAAAATGTAGCAGATATAGAACGCATTAGTGGCCCACGCAGGGGGCATTGAGCCATCCCCCTCACTGATGCCACTTTTTTGTTTACTTCCTAAGAATACATAAACTTTTTTAACACAATTTCTACTTCAAAATGTAGCATATGTTCCACTAGATTGCATGTAAGGACACCTAATTTTTTAAAAATTTTCAAAGGGGAGGGGGACACCCCCTGGAAAAAGCCACTGGAAAAACGCATCCTGGCGTTCTTAGCGCATTTTGAAACGCTAGTGTTTAACTTCGGAATACTTTTTCTCCATTTTTGATCTCTGGACGCCTATTTGAACACGTTGCGTATTTGAAAGCCTGACGAGTCTAGTGTTCAAATTCTGAACGTCGGATTTAGCTCCTGAAGTGTAGTAGAATGACGGGAGGAATTACCCAACACATTAAAATAATTATGAATCTTTGCATTGGATAATGTATTATGAACCAAAATATACCTGTCCTGGGACTTAACTTTTTACCCAGAAATATGCTAAAACCCGAGAGCTTCTGGGGTCTTTGTCCCGTGGGCTCCAATGGGGGCTTTGCCCCTGGATCCCACCAGGGGCCCAAAAGCCGGCCCCTGGACCCCACCCTCTAAAGCTTGCGCTTCGCGCTCGTTTTACGCATCACCAAATCTGTCGATAAAACATGATCTCTACATACCCCCCCCCAAAGATTACACGTTCGCTACGCCCCTGTACAGGCCCTCAGGTAAATCCAGCTATGGTGCAGAGCAGTGGTGTCGAACAAGGACTCTCCATTCCCCAACTTTTGAAAAAGTAGCGCAGGGTTGGGTATACTCTCCGTCAGTCGCATTGGGATGCTAAATGGAGGTTGCGAGATCAGGATTGGGAGAGACTAGTGCACTCTTGCCTCATTACGTCTGAGTTCTAGTCGATTTTTGTTGGTATTTATCTACGATCAAATTGGGCTCGCTTTCAGCTCAAGAGTCTGACCAGAAATATAAAGCTTCAATCTTGGAAATGTGCATTATTTAGGCTGTCTCATTTTATCTGCCCCCCGTCTCTTACGCCTATAGAGCATAGGCGTAGGAAACTGTTCGAAACTAGGGCTGAACCTTGTTTCGGATCGCCGTCTTTGGGGAAGGGTCTAAGGGGAGGGGAAACTTGGAAAATTTTGGGATATTTGAGAGTCCTTACATACAATTTGGTGCATCATTTTGGACAAATGTGAGGGTAAATTACGGCAAATTTTTGACATTTCTTACCGAAGAGACAAATAAGGGGTTTTCTTCCTTGGAAAGTGGGGGCTGAAGCAAACTTTCGGCCCACAAACTTCGCTGGGGGCTTCCATCAGCCTCCACCCCGCTTCATACGCCTTGCTGTAGAGTAGCAATTGCCTGCTAAGAATGTATTTACTTTTAAAGATACAACAGCGCATGAATGACTGCCTGAGATGGTTTCTGGGGAACTTTGGAAAGTTATATGGCTATATGGGACATCACTAGAACACCCTCCCCCCTCCCCCCCAAAAAATCACCATACTCCTACAGTACTCTCCGGAGCGGACCATTGATATCGCGGCGCGGTGGGGGAACGCCCAAACCTTCCTGAATACGGACCTGGAGCCGATTTCACTAACATCAATTTTAGCGATCATCGCTAAGTCACTGGCTAATAAGAAATCATCGCTACTTGCGA
>WURT03190142.1:0-10043 GCA_009936505.3 Holothuria glaberrima
CAGGGAGGGGCAGCCGCCCCCCACACGGCACCGCCAGCTGAGCCTTAAATAAGAATCTTGCTAAGTTCCCACACGGGTCCCTGCACTGGGGGTATGGGGGTGCGTGCCCCCAATCGATTTCGGATTTAAAAAAAGGATCCCAAAAGGCTTTTAAGCGATAGACTTCTGTAGAGAGTAGGGTGACGTGTATTTTCGACCGAGTGTTGGATCTATACAATCATTTTCTATGACAAATGGTTCCCATACTGTAAGAATTCTCACAAATCCTTCTCAAACTATCAAAATGTTAGCCTTAACTCGACGTGCTTATTATCAATATGTTTCGATAACAACTCCCGGAGAAGCAAGGGTTGCAAACTTTTTACGAATTCCAAAGAAGAAGACTCACTTTCTTGTGGGCAGATAGGTTTGTTGGGGAATTGACAGTGTCTCGATGTAGAGCGTGAATGCAGTCATGGAAATTATATTTAATGCAAAATTTCGGAGCGCTTCTCGCGCACTCGTCACGGCCTGCACTCCATCTCATGACCATTAAAGTAATGATAAAGGAAATTATTCTGATCTCAATAGTTTTCTCAAAAGGTACATCTCCCACCTCTGTGGGGGTCTCGCACCTATATGGGATCTTTGACTAATCTAGTTTGTCACATGATGTGAAAGATTGGAAGTACGTATTTTGACGTTTTACATTTTCTAAACATATTTACCCCGCGCTTCGCGCGCCCTCTTGTAGATGGTGAATGGCAATGCATTTACGACGGAAAAGCGTTCTGAAATGCACTTGTTAGTCCTCCACCCTTTTTGCTATACCTATCAGGGAGGTCATATATCCGCCCTTTCTTTCGCTCATTTCCCATTGCTGGAATATGTTCGTCTGGGTTCTGGTTCACAATTAATAAAATACGATCGTTGTAAAAGTACTTAATAGTGTCATTTGGATGTCGGGTAATAAGCAACATGTTGGTGCCCCCTTTTGTGTCTAATTAATCCAAAGCTTCCAGGAGGCCCTGTACCGGTCTCTGACACCCTTGGATACTTATTTATAACAATGAAGCAAAGGGAAAATCAAACATGTTTCTGCGGACTCCACGCAGGTATCTTTGCTTGAAAATTGCCCCGGATAGAAGGCAGTAAAGTAGCCAGGGGTGAGGGCTTGAGGAGGTTTATTGACAACATAGCCCTTTCTTAGACAACATACTTTCCTATTTTACCTAACCAATAATTATAATACATTGATAATTGACATTGTTTTTCATATATACATACGATCAGTTCCAAAAATTTCACCAAAATAGCACCGTTTTGCATCTAAGCCACCTTGAATTAACAAAAATTTCTCAAAGGGGAGGGGACAACCTCCCCTTAACCCCTCCCCGACGATTATAAAATCGCAGGAACGTATAGGCTAAAAAGGGATACTTTTCGCAGACTTTGGGACTGACTGACTAAGGTCGCATTACGACGTCATCTGTGATGCCACCCAATCACCAACTTATGACTGCGCCACTGTATCGAACAAACAGGTAGTCCGGGCTCTGTGGGTGCACGTCGAGTCACTTGCCCCCCCCCCCTGTACAAACAACCCTTGTTCCGCCACTGATCGGAAGATATTGGGAATAAAAACAACATTGTGGTAAGGTTTGAAGCGCACGGAGCGCGCGAAAATGTTGATAGTTTGCGAAGGATTTGAGAAAATTCTGATAGTTTGAGAAACATTTGTGATAGAAAATGATTTTCATGGATCCATTACTCGGTCGAAAACACACCTCACCCTACCCCCTACAGAAATCTATAGCTTAAACGCCTTGTGGGATCGTTTAAAAAAGTAGAATTTTTTGATTGGGGGCACATCCCCGCCCCTTTGCCGGCGCCACCGGCATGTTACATTGGTAACAGGAAACGATCGTGCTTATTTTTAAGCCTACTTTTGTTGAAGTTTAGAACTTGTGTAATTTATCATTTTAAATTATCATATAAATATAGGCACTTTTCTGGTTTGCTTCTACAGATGATAGTGACAAAACCACACAGAACATTAATAAAACGACATGTAGGCCTATGTCATATCAATCACACATACGACAGGTTCTTCGTAAAATCTAAACGACGAGTATATTTGGCTTCAAATTTTGTTGCAACTTCATCCAGATCTATGTCCATGTTGTAGTGAATATGCATGAGTGCTAGTGCTGTCAATCCGTTGCAAGGTCCTTGACGAAAGGGAAGGTCAAAAGTTTATGCACGTTTTTAAGTACGCTCTGAACTAACCATGGGAATCGATCGAGGTCCCAATGTAAAGCTTCCTGTTTTCATTTCCATTTTTAGATCATTGTAGAGAGGACACATGGAGGAATATGAAAAACCATGTGTGCCTTAATAACGATATTGTATCCGAGCACACCAGTGCTACAAAATTAGTTTTTGCTTGACGCGTGGCGTAAAAAATTATCGAACCCCTACAATTCATGGAGGTGGTTCGCACTTCTAGGGGGATTCGGGCGAGTCCATCGAACCCCCCCCCCCCCGCGTATGGGGCCTGGCAAACTATCTCTCTTTCACTTCCGTTTATTGATCTTCGATTTTTCAAATCTTCAGTTAAATTCCAAACAAAACAATGTGCTCATTGGTATAAATAAACTTACTTAGGTAACCATACAAATAATAAGCAACCGGACTCATCAACATTTTACTCCAGTTATATCAAATATCTTATATATGGTTAAATGAACTAAAGCCAGGCCCACTAGTTAAGTGTATATACATAAAAATTTATGTATGAATGCATAAACCAGAATGCCATTAAACCTATATGTACACCCACATACACATCTTCAGTAATCGAAAAGAAGACCATTGTATAAATATTTACAAGTTAAGCAATTGGCATAAATCATCAAAATAAAAGAAACGCTTACTTTTGGTTCTCGTAGAAATCTGTTTTCGACCTCTTATAAAATTTCAGTTTACAATTAGAGAACTCATTAATCGTGGGAAATTAGTTCCTCAGTTTACACTGAAAAATCTAATACTTCAGATGCAAAACTATAAACATTGAAAAAAGTAAATTGACGTTTCAAGAAATAAATTTGTACATCCAAAATACAAAAAAATGCTACAGTGTGGCAACTTCAAAATAAATGATGTAAAAATTCATCTTCTTTTTTGCAAAATTGCAAATGGGACTATCCGTTAACTTTATCAGAAAAAGAAGTCTGTTCTTTCCGAGAATTTAGTGTATAAATCGTTACTGAAAGAACTGAATTTTAACCTCGCGAACAGAATACCAAGGACTTTAAAAATAGAGTCCCAGGTTCTGTCGTCAAAATGAAAAGAGTTGATTTACTTTATTACAGCTTTAGTCGTACTTCTCATATTTGAAATGCATTTGTCATAAATGAACTTATAAATTCTTAAAGAACTCGGAAACCTATCTGAGGTACATTCATTAAAATTATTTTCGAAATCGTCAAGAGAAGTGAAGGAAACCTTCTTCCTGATGGGGATAACATTAATAATCCCCCAGTATAACGTAAAAGAACATCGTGCCAAATTAAATTTGTTCAAAAAACTATCATAAGGGATTTCAGTGCCATCGCTTTTGAACACATCGCGGGCGTAGATAATTCCCTTATCATACAAAAAGTGAAAAAATACAATATCATTATTTACTTTTGTACAAGAAATATTCCATATAATTCCAGTCTGATTTTCAAACTGACTTTTTGTAACTTTGTATGAAGCACCTCGCCGCGAACGAACAACTTCATTAGCGATAAATAGGTTTTTAATTTTAATTCTGTAGTATTAGAATTGCAGTTAAGGAGAAAGCTTTTACCTCCAATAGCCAGGTTTATCAGTTTATCATCTATGTAACGACGTACCCAAGTATATTTTAAGTCCGCAACGAATTAATCTACATGAATTACATTCACACTCCAGCGTTTTATGGGATTAATAATAGACTGACAAGGGATTTTTTCTTGCTTATTCCCCCATACAAATTAAAACATATCTGATAAAGCTTAGTAATAAAACTTTGATAAGGAGGGTTTGGGAGAACAAGGAAAAGATAAACAAGTTGAAAAAGATCATAAGTTTTGACAAGGACATTTCTACCATCTGGAGTAAGATCTTCAATCAATCATAAATGAAAACCTATTTAAGGCGGGAGAGTTTTGAAGGGAAATTAAGGGGAAAAGATCCTCGATATTAATTTCGTCATGTTTGCAAACTATCTCAAATTGCCTATTGAGGGGTTTCGCTGAGTCACGTGATCGCACGTCTCTTTGATATTGAAGGGCAACATCGGGCGTCTTTTGGGGTTTGAAGGGCACGTGTCCATTGCGTCACAATAGTATCTATGGTTATGCCGTGCTCGTGTGCTGTAAATACGCTTAAAGCGTGTGTGTTTTGCACTTCAGGCCCTGGGAATCCCACTCGCGTGACGTCAGATGAAATCCCTCTACACATAGTCACCGTTCCATTATT
Organism: Holothuria glaberrima; assembly: GCA_009936505.3. Lineage (NCBI taxonomy): Eukaryota > Metazoa > Echinodermata > Holothuroidea > Aspidochirotida > Holothuriidae > Holothuria > Holothuria glaberrima. Next base: position 4,489 of record WURT03190142.1, read on the forward strand.
TTTAAGTCGATACTTACCTTTCTTTGCTCTCAGCTGTCCTGAAGCAACACGTAACCGACTTCTCCATCTGCGGTGTCATGCTGAACAATTCATCACCCTGTACTCTGATAGGTAACCGCATGATAGGGAGCATACGAGGGGATTTCTTGACTGTTGACGATGCCCATGTTCTGGAGTCTGACATCATCACAACTGATGGCGTCATTCACATCATCGACACTGTCTTTATTCCCGAGCAAGGTACCTTAAACTGTAATCCTTAAACCCAACCATCCTTTTCTGGAGAAAATATGTGACACTTTACTCTTTCTAACTTTTTTAAGAAGTTCAATAATTTTATTTCAGCTGACTTCTATCACATATCAACTTACTTTCACATCCAAAAAGAGTGATATCTTGGGTAGCGGTGGTGACCGTGAAGAAAGTTTTGTTAGACCATAGTTAAAGGTTGTGTATATTAACTATGGTTAGACTTGGGAGGGAGAATCGATATAGGACTACTGTATAGAAAAAATGCCGAACTTAATAAAAGTTTGCTTCAAGTCGGGACCTTGATGTGAAAATCTTGCGGGCGTTCCTCACTACCTTGTCCCATTATGGCGAGTTTCCCTTAGAACTGATGCGGAACTTAAACGCTACGGTAGCAAGACATTCTCTCTTTTAAATGTGACGATTCTACTTACACTGTAAACTGTTGTTAAAATTCGTGGTCGAATTCATTGTTAGTCATTTCCTTATAAAAAATTTATGTGATAGTTTTATAATTTCCATTTTCAGCCCTTCTTATTCCTGAATCATTTCCACCCTCATCCCTTATTGCCTTCGTTTCGAAAGAAGCAGACATTCTCTCGATACTCTCTGAAAAGGAAAATTTGACCTTTCTGGCACCAAACTCGGAAGCCCTGCAAGTAAGTTTTCCAAGACAGTCTAATACCCGGGAATTTTCACTTGGACGGAATGGGGGTCAGAAACTCAAACTCATTCTTATCCTCCCTATGATACGCTCACGTTTAGTAAACGCTAACATTTTTTAACACTTTCATCCATAGGACTTACTGACTGATCCACGTGCGAGTAATAGAAGTTGGCTGAACCAGGTCATGAGGGCCCATATAATTTACGCCCCTTTCCTGGCCCGTGATTTTGTTAGGCCTGATGGTACTCCATATTCACATTTTGAGGTACCACATCGAAGTGACGATGAGAATACGGCAAAGGTAATGAGAAACTTAACACATTCTTTTCACAGCCGGCTGAGCAGTCCTGTTCACTGGTTAGATGAGCGTGTGAATGAGATATGGGAAAAATAAGGACAGAGGCGGGAGAGGGTCGGGGAGATAGCTCAGGTCCGTAGTACAGGTAGGCAAGGTACCGAAAGAGGTGAGATAACTTCCGGGGGCAAATGTTATTTTGAGTGTAGAGATATACCAAAGTGCATTAAGGCAATGGTACTTTTTTATTTTCTAGGGGATTTAAAATTTTCCAGTGGGCGCCACCCCTGGCTAGCGCCCTTTCCATCCCCCTTACCCAAGCGATGGGGATAGCTTTCCTTTTCCATAACGATGCTGTTACAACGTTCTCAATTCATAACTCACGGACAAAACTTAAATCACAAAGACTTAGTTCACATAGCCTACATATCATAGACACCAGGAAAAAGTTACTGTTCATCAAAGCCATTGACCGTGAAACAAAAGAAACAAAAAAGAAAAAGAGAGCTAGTGGCAGAAAAACTGGAAGAATACTTTAGCTGGATACTAAGAAACTTAAAAATTAGTCTTGCCTTAATGAGTTTTGGCATTTTTCACCCCTTAAAAATATTTGCGTCCCCTAAAACTGTTACACTTATCTCGCGCCCTTCAGTACCTTGTATGGCTACGCGGGCCTCCCCGGGCACTTTAACCCTACTTGGATCGGCCCACGTAGCTCTATACAAATCAATAAGAAATATTAAATCTATACATAAATGTAAAGGTAACTATCAATAAACCTTTCCTTTTCACAGTTTAGGGGGGAGTGCACATTAATTTACCATTAGACATGCCTACTTTCTAAATCAGCGAATCATTACAATGTATATTTATCATCTTATTCATTTTGATCAAATATTTTACAGCTCCGTAGAGCCGTCCATTTGATGAGACTCCAGTGTGGCCGCGTGGTTCGAAAGAATATAGAAATGTACAACGGGCACGTACACGAGATAGACAAGGTTTGGTTGTTATCAATAATAACAATACATGTGTATACGGTATATGTCAAACACTACTTCTGCATTGGAAAAAGTTGAATACTTCGTGGTAAGCAGACCCTTTTCAGCGGCAGCAAGTGCACCTTTGTATGTGCATAAGAAAGGAGTTAAGGTAGGGGAGAGCGGTGCTTAAGAGCGGAGATATTGCCATATGCTTGCCGAGACTGTCAGTTTGTACATGAACTTTTATTTTTAACATCATTTCCTTGCTTCGTGAAGCAATCGGTCAGAGAAAACTAATCTTTCGTTCAAAGTGGTCCATCTGTGGGAGGTTGTCAAAACAAGCCCATAGTCAGCCTGTGTAATACGATTCATCTTCCCGATGAAATGCACAAAACACGGAAATAACTCTTTCAAAACAAGCATAGACCATGGTCCTCCGAGGCGTGAAAAGGGGTATAGGCCTAGCCCTCTCTCGTTCGGGCAAAAACGTTTGATCCATGCATTCAGGCAATGTGAAAACATGCCACTATGTTTCATTGTGTCAAAGCATATTTTACCTTTACCAAAAGGCCAAATTCCAACTTTTTATTCTCTCTTTACATAAAATGAAATTAATATGTTGGAACAATTTTGTACCTCTGAGCTCCCTTGCGAAGGCAATGTTTGCCAACTAATGAAGGGTTGATCAACGATTCAACGTTTATTACAAAACCCATAAGACAATAAAAATTAAGGAGAATTAGCTCAAATTTCAGTATATGAGCAAAAACTACATCTTCCCATCCAGAAATGTTGTCTCCGTGACTATAAGACTATAAGTACAATGTTCTTCTTTTTTTCCCTCCATTTATCCAACTCAATTGTGAAACACAAAAAAACCAAAACAAGAAATAACCCCCCCCCCCCCCCCCCCCAAAAAAGAAAAAAAAACATAAACTAGAAACATCAAAGCAATTTCAGCATCATCCGGGTCCATGTTCAAGCTCTATTTGAACCCAGTTGAGCAATTTAAGTGGAGTAAACTAAGTTACACAGCTTTCTACTGAGTTGACAACATTCATCCCTGTTGAATTTGTCCAAAGTGCATATCAGATCAACCAGATTTCATTAACTTGGTTTAACTAGTTTTAACTAGCTTTTAACTGAAATCCAACAGGATCCAGTTGAACCCAGTTTACTAAGTTCAATTTGAATTTGAACCCAAACACTTTTTTTGTTACAATAGGCATACCAGAAAAATTATAACACAATTCTGAAATCAGCAAATTGTTTAAATTTCCGACAATAAAAATCATAAGGAAAGTATATTTTTAAAGTCAACTAACTGGAGAAGAATTGTGTAAAATCCAACGCTTACCCCGTGTATAGAAAGGGTAAAAACAATGTACCTAGCCTATACCCATTCAGCCTAGTTGAATGTGCCTGCATGGCTGATCTGTATTCTTCCTACTAGGTGTTACTTGCACCAGAAAAAAACGCATGGGAAGTCATCAACGAAGATCCTCGATTCTCAATCTTCGCAAAGCTCGTGAAGAGAGTAGGGCTAGAATCAGTCCTACAATCGAAGAGTGTGACCGTATTTGTCCCTACTAACGATGAGTTTCAATCGCTTCCTGATGGAGAGCTGGAAAGGCTATTGGACAACGATTCCCTGTTGGAGGATACTGTCCGCTTTCATATAGCGAAAGGTGCGTATGTCAGTGACACTCATGGAAGTGGGATCATGGAGCGCAAACATCCCTGGGGTAGGTTGTCTGTCAAAATTACAAAATCGTCCAAAATGGCAGTAATGTATTTCGGTAGGGTGTGGGAAAGGCGTGCCCTCTTAGCTGCCTATAGGAGGTCAAAGGCATAACATTGAGAGAATTGCTGTGAGGAATATGTTGGGAGGGAGATGGGGGCAAAGAATTTCACCCAGGTGGGAGAATTTAAAGAGAAAGGATGGGGAAGCTTTCGCATTAGATAGTGTTGTTCATTGGGTATCTCCTACAAAGCTCACCTAAACACCTCTCTCACCCACCGACTAAACCGATAGCTCCGCATAAACATATGAATGCGCAACTTGCGTACACGTTATTTCTAGTATCCTAGCATCACTGCGTGCATAGCGATTCAGCAAAGCTAATGCCAAGGGCGTAGGAAGCGGGGGGGGCTGGGGGTGACATCCCCAGCGAAATTTGTGGGGGCGGAAGTATGCTTCATCCCCCACTTTCCAAGGAAGAAAACCCCTTATTTGTCTCTTCGGTAAGAAATGTCAAAAATTTGCAGTAGTTTACCTTACAATTTGTCTAAAAATGAGGCACCAAATTGCATCTAAGGACCCTCAATATCCAAAAGTTTTCCAAACTGCCAAAGGGCTAAGAAATGTCAAACATTTGCAGTAATTTACCTTAAAATTTGTCTAAAATGATGCACCAAATTGATTCTAAAGACCTTCAAATATCCAAAACTTTTCCAACCCCGCTCCCCCAGGACGGCGATCCGAAACAAGGTTCAGCCCCCCCCCCCAGTCTTGAACACTTTCTACGCTTATAGTTAATGCGGCAGGCCTTTGGAAGGTTTTTGTACGCCAACTCGAAGGGTGAGCCTACAACTTGCTTTAGACATCGGTAAATTTGTACTGTTCTAAGCCGTCAAATCAGGGAGCTGCCACTAGAGTGGTAGCTCCCTGGTCTAATAACTCTTGAAAATTTCGAACTGAACATGACAGGGGGTGGGGGTTATAGCCCCTACCCCCTGATCATTGGGCTCTGTGAGGGGAGGAAGAGGAAGTACCCTATGCATAACTGGAAACATTTTACATCTTTCATCTAAGCATTAGATAGTATACGTCTGCACATAAAGGATGTTTTTTAACCCGGAGGGGCGTGATTTCAATTTTGACAAACGCAGAGTGTAGCGACCTGTGAAAGAATGTAGCAACTTAAGCTTCTTTCTTTTTTCTTCAATCCGGGCCGCCCCAACAGTCCTTACTCGATACGCGCCTTGTATAGTAAGTCATACTTGTTTTAGCCTTAAATTGAAAATATCTTTTAAGTTTAGGTTAGATGAGGTATCTTCAATTCAAATTAAAAATATTTATTTCCTTTAACGATGATCTATACTTTTTGAAAATATCTTTTTATTTTTTAAGTACTTTCAATGAAATACCATTTATTCCCTTATAGATGCATCTTTCACTGAACAAGCGAGTTCGATAATTCGTAGGCCTATGTCGCATGTAATTGTGGGGTGCCCGAAGGATAAACAAACCGATCACAGCACATAGTATTTGTATATGGCGTGCCATTTCAGTGCGTTTCCAATTTTCGTGCAGTACAAATATATCAGTGAGCCTTAATTTATGCATGAAAAAAGGTGT
>WURT03190164.1:0-10043 GCA_009936505.3 Holothuria glaberrima
AATCTAGGGGACCCATTTACTGATAATGTCACGTTGCAGAGTCTGAGTGTAACTAGTGTGTCATAGAAACGATTATAGACACATTCCAATTGACCGGTCTTTTTCATTTCTGACAGTGAGATCTCGTTACAGAGTCTGCATACAACCAGTTTGTCATGTGGAAATGAGATTCAATGTCCGTTCTTCATAATGGTTGGGCTTTATATCTTTTGACATTTATTAATAAATTTAATTAACACGGTAGAACATAAGTCAAAACAAGTTCCGAAAATAAAAGGTACATTTTCAAACTTTGAGGGAACCGAGCAGCAAGACGACAACGTGAAACAATCTAACATATAATGAATAGCATACGATAAAACTTGCCGAAGTTTGTAGCTTGATGTGAGAGATTGTCTTTATTCGTCTTTAGACATTTTGCAAAGCATTCTAAGGTGCTCTTAACGAGAACCCATTATTAGGAGATGTAAACTGATGTGGTAATTCGTACATACTTCTAAATCGACGACCCTTTGAATATTCCTAATCCATTCTCGATCATTCCCCAATTTAGAATGATCGTCTGATTTCTCATTGCTCACTTTAGTATAGACATTTTCCATCCCACAAAGCGTTTCTATGTCGGACATATAGTACCAGACTTAAAAGGGTCCAATGTCATGACCAAAATGTCACTAAATAATAAGAGGTTTTGAACATGTAGTCAATTCAAAATTTGGACAATGATAACAATATTTTGTATCGAAGCCATCAAACGTAAACAAAATATTCTAAAAAAGGGTACACCCAACACTAGGATAGCACGTCTACACGAGTTTCAAAGGAAGCACCTGCGCCGTTGCAAACGATCGAAGGCGGGCATATGCACACTTTACACCGACTTTCTGGGTTTATCCAATCACCAACTTCTGGCGGCGCCTCTAATCTTGAGGACTACTGTGCCCCTCCCCGAGACAAAATCATTTGTAACAAGTACACTAGGAATCAACCGTGACGCTAACCTCTGTTGCATGATAACGTGTACACTAAAAGGTTTTTCTGTGGGTTAAAAGAAGTTTCGAGCAAAATAGCGAAATCTTTACTTTTGTTAATCGTTTTCTGTCAAAAATCTTGACAGCCAACCTAAATTTTCATGCCTCCGACTAACCTCAGAACGAAAATGAAACAATCATTATTGCAGAAAAACATTTGTAACTGAACTGAATGTACATTTTAGCGTAATGATATAGAGTCTCAATTTTGAAATAACCTGAGATATGTCTTGGAGATCACCAGGTGAGTTTGTAAAACCTGCACTGAGCCACCAACATAGAATTTCATAAAATGTAAAATGAAAAAAAAAAAAACCAAAAAAAACAATCTCCTTAACCGAGTAATAAACGCCGATTTCTCCGCTCTTACTATGGAATATGGCGAAAAATTCCTGTGGGTTTCAGCCTTTATTCCCCTACCAGGGTTCCACCCGGGATCCCTCCCGACAGGGGCCGTAACGCGAGCTCGTAGACCCCTGGAGGGCACACTCGAGTGTGGCCCTCGTGATGCACATGGGGTGCACTTGAAATTTCTATCATCAACTAATTCAGTTATCCGTTCATTTTTTCATTCACTCATAAAAATATTTAAGTAGCATGCCATACTATGTCCTTGGGATATAGTTACAACATGAATTTCAAGCAGACTGCTGTCGCAATTCTTTTTAGCATTTTATACCTTTCAAAGTGATTAAGAAAATATCATTTTTGAAAGAAGAAATACATCATAGCATTCTGGAGACATGTTCTTTAAGTTCCTTAGTAGTATTTTCGATTAATCTCTAAACGAACTGTCAACATTGGTGAAGGACTTGAAGCAAACAGAGCAATATCATCTCCTCAAATTAATTAGCGAAACATCATTTAAGCCTTAACTCTTTTCTTTTTTAATTAAAGTATGTAACCATTCTTACAAAAATTTGGAACTACCTTTCTTTCAGCATCGACTATTTTCCTTATGATACTCAAGTGTGTCCATTCTACGTGTTTCCTGAGAACCTTCCTGTGGAAAAGATGTGCTTGTACGCCTTGCCACCAACACGTCAATCAAGATTGCCATCTTCGGAATGGAATTTTACCAACTTAACAAGCCATAACCTTTCGTATGTGTTTGACGAAGCTTCTTCATCTGTATTATCTTCTGCCACTTTTTGTATTTTTCTTGAAAGGTATCCCAACTATTATATAAACACTTTGATCATCCCTTCTACTTTACTCTGCCTTTTGAGTTTTGTTACTTTCCTCGCTCCACCCGACAGCGGTGAGAGAATATCTCTTGGCGTATCAATGGTTCTTGGACTTACTGTGTTTCAATTACTTGTTGCGGATATTCTCCCCTCTGCTAGTAAGCAGAACCCAATCTTAAGTTTCTATCTCATTGTGACGTTCTGCCTTGCTGGCCTGACTGTACCTTTGTCGTTGATGAACATAAAAATTGCTTTTGGAGATAGCAAAAGTTTTATTTTGAAATATTCACTTTGGAGAAAGGCATTTTTAGAGTATTTCCCAAAGATTTTTTTAGTACCAACCTACAGTGAGAGGATTAAACAGATGATAACAATCAAACCGAGGGGTTCACATGAGATTACAAGACCAGAAGGGACAATTGCAGCAGCCGGAGTGGACGGAAATAATGAGCTGGCAAGAGAACACTTCAGAATGGAGTTCATTACGAATGCTGACAAGGTATGGTAAAACTTACAAAATTAAATTGAAAAAAAAAAACCAATATAAGCAGAATCCCTTCAGTTTGTTGATATGTCTGAATGTATTTATTACTGTGAAGGCCTTCGTCTGATCGTATAAAATTGACCTTTCAATTGTAAGACTGTACCCTTTTCAATTTAGGGGATAAATGCAAGGGTGCCCGGTCTCAAATGTGATTCGAGACCGACGATGACGCCATCAAAGAAGGCTGAGCGCATCGAGGCGACACAACACTTTCAGAAATATGCCGAAAAAGACACCAAATGTAACTTTTCAGACAAAATTTCAAAGATCAACTTTTAATTCTCCCTACTATTTTTGGCCCTATTATGACGTAATGACTAGCATGAACTAACGATCGATGACAGACGAACATTACAGGTCGTGACCGATAGTCGAACTGCATCGATTTGCTAGGAAGATTTTGTTTAATTTTTGAGGACGTTATTACACAAGGTGACGTTCAAATTGTTCTTGAAAAGGAGGACTGAATACAAATATCATACATCGTTTTAGAGATGGGGCTGGGTATTAAAATGAAGGTAACTTCTAGCTAGCTATTTTTTTACAAGGTCTACGCTGTGAAAGGTTCACAGTACGGTAAATAAACAGTGCTGTGCAGTTATAGTGTACTGCCCTACTGTGCATTGTATAGCATTCATCTAGTGCCGACATTTTGACAGCAAGCTAACGGGACTGAGACGGTGATTTAAGCTTTTTTTAGCCTCTTCGAAAGAGAATGATAGTGGTGGTAATTTTGAAAACAAAATGTAGATTATGCAGGCCAAACGCTAGGCCTAGCTTAAACGTGAGTTCAGAATTAGCTCATGGCAATACAGACCGTGCTAGCTAGCTGTTAACAGTGTTATGATGTTTCATTCTTGTTAGAGGAATTTGTTCATCCGCGTAAGACCTTTCGCTGTCAGGACAACCTGTGTTTACCGTTGATAGAGCTATGCATGTCATAGTTAATATATATACATGCTGGCATTAGCAACATAGAGACCAAAATCACTTTTACTTTCCCACTCCAACTTAAGTAAGAATTGAATACCTGAACCAGGCAGACTGTGAATAAAATTTAGGAGACAGTATTTGAGAAGAAAAATATAGTTTTATGAGCATTCATTTGTGGAATGATCCATGACTGCATTATGCTTTCGAATGGTTATAGTTTCAGGAATGCTAAGCGTAGCACAATCTAAATACTAGTATACAGTACCTAGTTTAAGGCATTATGGAATTTTGTGTAGAGCTAGCTAAGTATAGGTTGCCCTTACTCAGATACTACTAGGCTATTATGGTTTATATTGCTATCGTAACCCATCATGGACAAAGCATAGTGCACAGTGCAGTAGTAACAGTGACGTTCAATTCCCCTTAAGGTAATTCTCCTAACTGTCAATAAAAGTGTTTATGAATACATATTTTTGTTGTTATTAAACAGCCATAATGTTAGAAATTCTGGAGGAAATTATTGTGTTCTCTCATACGATTGGTGACTTGCCAAGTTATTAAAGTAAGTGGACATTAAATTGCTAATCAATGTAATTCAACCATATAAACTTTGAGGTATGCGAATTAAATGTTTTTATTCAATTTTACGTCAAATGCATATACCAATAACGTTCAAATCCTTAACAGTTTGCATTTCGACATTAAGACCCATCTTCTTCGATCATGGAGTTACTACCTCGGACTCCATGCTTCGATTACCCGATCTGGGTTACCCAACTCAATGATATGTATATTTCTCGAAGCCGTTTAATCATTTGTGATATCAGGCTTAGGTAGAATGAACACATATCATTGCTTGATGTAACCGCAAAATGTAAACTCGTAGGGAAAGACACCTTTCATTTTCAAACAATTTTAATATCCTTCCGATGCGTTCAAACCAAATATTCATTTATTTTTTCTCCTACTTACAGACAAAAATCGAGGCTCGAACAGTAGCCCTTGTGTTGGATAGAATCTGTCTCGTGGTTTGTCTTATTTGTTTTACAACATTTTTCGTGGAGACCATCTTAGACTTTTCGAGGAACCCTGGTGTTTCTTATGACTTTTGTGAAGAACCAGCTTTTCTTTAATCTTATTGTGATTACTGCATATGCTGCCAATAACCCTTGAGACTTTACTGTCAGAACGTAGGCATAGGAACAGAAGCCGACTGTCAAAAATAGCAGTAATATTCTTTCAAATTTTGTCCAATCTGTTGCACCAGAATGCACCTAAGGACCCTCAGATATTCAGGGACAGCCCCTCACTTTTGACTCCTCCCCAAATTAGCGGTCCGAAAAAATGTTCAGCCCCCAAGTCGAAGACAGCTACCTACACCCATGTGTTAGAATCATTAGCAATATAAAATCTTTTTTAAGTTTGAAATTAATGTGTTCAAGAATTCTATATACTTCTTTCGGAAAAAGCGTACATTAAAATGCTAGTCTAAATGCAGGCAGAAAAAGCTAGGGTAAACGCTTGTCGGAAAATCAAAGGAATAGTTTCATTATGATACGATGACGGCAACCAAATTTGCGAAATGATAAGATGCCGCTTACAGCAGGGAGCTGTCTTTAAAATAATATTCTTTCAGATCGTAACCTCTGCGGAGTAGATATTATGCTTGATGTAAAGGGAGAGTTAAAATGAAAGGAACGCGGTGCTGGAGAAACTCTTCGGAAGCAAAAGATTTCACTAGACATAATTGCATAAAAGGTCATCGGTGAAAGTAAAATTAAGAATAAGTAGAATTCTCTCGTTGTGAAGAAATCATGACAACTTAAGTAACTTAGGCTTTTCAATCACTTTCTTTCACTTTATGCATTTAAAAATTACATTTGCGTAAAGTGCATACTCTTTTGGTGAATACTGTGATTGCGTTGTGGAAAATCAACGTAATGAAAAGAAACGAGTTAAAATTTAATTATACCTTACTAACTGACCAAATATTGTAAGCAACCAATAACCAGGAAAAATAAAATTAGGTAATGACAAAAGTACAAATTTGTCTCTTCCAGAAAAAAGTTTGACAGTACAAGTTCTTGATATTTTTACAAATTATTACTAACATTACCATCATTTTTGTTATCATCGTCGCCGTCGTCAACATCATTAATTATTATCACTTCGACGACAATGATGAGGATAATGATATGATTACTCAAGTTAAATGAAAAATTGAGCAAATAAAACTACGTAAATTGGATATTATCCATACCAGATAAAACAAAGACGTAAGACTTAATAGTAAAAGACATCACAGTATAGTATACAACCATTCCGTGAAACCTTGCTAAAGAGTTTTTACTACATCCGAGTGAAGTCAGCAGTAGGGTATGTACAGTGCAAAATTATTCCAAGATTTTTAATATATTAAATGTAATAATATTTTCACCTTCAATTTCTGCCAGCATCGAGACACGAAAATGTGCTTATTATCAATAGCTCATTGTGGAAAAAGTCAAACAATTGATATTTCCGTAAAGAAAGTACTATTTGAATTCTGACAAAGGACCAATAACAGTGTTGTATGTACAAATTTGTTGTTATTTGAAAGCAGTAAAGTTTACCAGAAGGACATAATTTTGATTTTCACTTATTTCTAGACTCATTCTAGAGCCCCGAAAGTTATTCGCCTAAACGACAAATAAGAAGCCACAAAATTACAGTAACTAATAAATAACATGAAGTTGTACATTACTTTGAGATCGGAAGTCATTTTAACCGAAAATTCTAGACTCTTAATATTAGTTGATTGCACTATATTCATATCTTGATTTTTTTAACCTAATAAAATATAGTCTTGTTACAAGTGGGGATATTACAAATTTGAAACATCGCAAATTTTTCGAAAAAGTCTGAAACAGGTCTGCACAACTTTCTCGGTTTTATTATAAATGAGCAACACTTTTGTCTGATGTATGGAGAAACAAATGTCAAATGTGGATCTTCCTGAGCTAATAGTAGGCTACACTTACTAAGTGAGCTTACGGAAAAGTCATACGTTGGTCAACAGACCTTCCTGCAGTAAGCAAACATAGACGAACGATACTTAAGGGGAGAATATTGGTAAACGTTTGTTGCACCTCTGTAACATGCTACACCGTTTAGGTTATCGAATCAAGATTCATCACAAACCGCATTGAGCACCAATTACTCAAATAAACATATAAAAAAGATTTATCCCAACTGAAAGCCACCCATCAAACAAGTTTATATTTTTAATGAAAACGTAAAATTTTTTTCCATAGACGCTATAAACAAAATTTATATTTAAGATTGAACACCAGAGCATGTTTTCGGAGTATTTGTACTCAAACATTACAATGTGAGATGTAGACAAAATTGCATAGTGATGATCGACTGTCAGAAAGAAAATTTAAACAAATTTCAAACGATTCGATGACTTCGTTGAGATGTTTGACACGAACTTTACATAATAAAGGTTTGCTGATAGAGTAGCGAAATTAATGATGTAAAATGCATGTTTTTTATGACCCAATTAATATCAATACTTTATGCTGCAGACGAATTGCGCAAATTGTATTATATTGAACTTTGAGCATTCATAACGGCGTAGTGTATTCATCGGCTTACGAGGTGAAAGGGTCTGAGGATTGCAGCATATATTTTATACTCTAACAAATTATGTGCGATTAGGGCCATTGAAATTTGGGACAAAAGTGCTAAGCCCATTACCCTTCCCTTTTTCAAAGTTGCCCGGCCAGTACGTTTGCGACTGAAATTGGCTTTGAGTACAGCTCATCCACTCAACATTGTGACTAATGGTTATGAGTTTATCGCCGACATTGGTTTATTCTTTAGTTTTACGATAGGCAGGTAATAAAAAGCTTAATAACGAATCATGATCTTAGTTGTCCATGTAACAAGGGCTTAGTACAATATGTAGCAGAAGGGACCTAAATCACATTGTATTAAATACATTCCATTGGATCCATTCACGCTGATTGTTATCACAAATCACTAATCTGATCGTGATTGCTTCTTGATGCTCGTTTCATCCTTGGCATCGGTTTCTGAGAAACAAAAGAATTGAAATGAATGGTGAAATTATGCAGATAGGGAATAAGGTAAATTTTTGATGCAGGTATACGTAAATGGATATTTACACTCTCCGTTCTTTGTTACTGAGTAATGATGTTTGCAGACCACGTGCCAAACATTATAACCAAAATAAGAGTACATGGTGACATTTTTAGTTTACCCCTGAAAAACATAATACATGTAAAGGTTTAATGAATGGTTTAGTTCTTTTCGATACCAGGAACATATATCATATTGCCACATTTGGGGGCAGTGTTTTTTATCACACGTAAGGATAAACTCTGCATTAGAATTAAAAATCTTACTAAAACTAACACTTTTGCATCCCTTTGAAACCGAGATTTAATTTTACATAATAGTAGCTTTTTTCGATAAAGTGCGGTGCAATCGTTAAAGTAATAAAAGCTTCATGTGCAAACTCACCCCCAAAAGCATCTCTTACCAGAAGTAAACAAAATTTTGAGTTTTTTCATATGTTTAAAACTCTTATTTTCAAACTAAGTTTAAATTCTAGTGTTACTTTTAAAATGCCATACAAAAGGGACAAAAAGGTAGTCCGTGGATTTGCAAATCCGATCTTTTTAAATTTTACTCACACTGTGGTTAACTGAATATACGAACAAGCTTGTAAGCAAATAATGACAAAAACATCCGTAAGATTATTTAAACTTCATAACCTTTACCCCAAACAACTGGGAAACGCTATTTGAAGTCATGCCTCAACACCTTGAACAAATCGTTTGGTTTAGTAACCTTTCTAACGCAATATACGCAAGAAACGGCTTAAACCAATGCTTAGGTCATTTTAATTTTGCACTTTTGATTTTCGACATTTGACGTCATCACTTTCTCATCCTACAGCTTTCTTTGTTATGATATAGTCTTGAAGAAGTTAGTGTGACCCGTTTCAGGAACGTTAAACAAATTTTTCTTTTTAACAATTGTTTGCGTCATGCCTTCCTTTAACATACTAGTTATGGCTAGTGTTTTGAAAACAACAATTCTTACCTAATTAATCATTGACCTATGACATTATGCAAACCACATTCGCTCTTGTAAGGGTCAGATATTTACTTAAAAAGTTTCACTTTGATCTGACTTATTGTTAAGGAGGACACGTGATCCATTTTTAGCAAATTTTGGCCATTAAGACACCTAATCTACATTTTCGACTCGACTCGATTTCTCGACTCTTTAAAATCATAGTGGTACTATTTTAATATTCGTCGTGGCGGTAATTTGCTCCACATATCATGGGGATAAATAACCTTTCCTAACATATTTATAAGCAAATAATGGCATAGACAAATGTTAAGCTAATTTGATCTTTGACCTATGACGTCATCTATTGTGCATACACAAGTTTTGAAAGTGGGGTAGTTACCCACAAAGCTGATCGAAGTTACAGTTTAAAGAAGTTTGAGACACATCTTTTTTGCTAGTTCCCATACAATCACACTCAAACACCTACGGACCCTCACATTCAGTCACGTAGTACACAAAGCTTCATGTTTTGTATATAAGGTAAAAGTTGAATCTCTCGCCTTCCTAAAAATAAAATGTAGGAAAATCATATAGTGATATATTTACCATCGTTCCCATATTCTGAATTGTGTTTGCAATAGCTGACATTTTCTCAGTCTCTGACACAGTACCTAAAGCTCCCGACATGTATTCGTCTGAATTGTATCCATTATTCACAAATCTTGTGTCAAAACTGTTGTGCTTTGTTATATCATCTTTCGGTGAATAAGGAGGTGAAAGATCATCCACATCGTCATCGTCGTTGCTGTCGTTAGATGGTATCGTCTTGCTGTTGTCATAGTTAGTGCATCTGCCATAGATCGCGACTGACGTAACAAGTACAATAACAAAGCACAACGAGACGCCAACACCCAGTCCTACGGTCAGTGCCATTGGTGGATCACGGACTGTAGATTGAATGTATTATAAAAAGAATAGACATGAAAAAACTATGATTGAATCACAAAATTTTGTGGCATATTTTTGAAGACGTTTTGGATCAACTCTTTCTACAAGAGTTGGCTTCATTTCCGTTAAGGGTTTGAGACACCACTTGCTACTGAAAAAAAAATGTAGTACACGATTATAATAGCAAAACACGGTGCTGCCTAGCAAAACACGGTGCTGCTCACACTCTTACAAAAATTGTGTGGAAAAAGTTCCACTATCACACGTTATAAACTGTGTCAAAGTGTATACAACTATGGTACGGTATGA
>WURT03190175.1:0-10042 GCA_009936505.3 Holothuria glaberrima
GCCGTGGCCGGCTCGACTTGAACCAATTGGTTGTAAACTGGGCCGTTAAACCTCATCTAACTAACTAACTAACTATACCAAGGCCTACTTACTTAAAGTGTCCAGTAGCGGATGTTTTGAAAAAAGTGGAGAGGTTGAATGGCTCTTGAAGCAACACATAACGTGTAAGAAATTAAAGGTCAAAGGGAACACTTGCAAAAAGTGTGCGTATGTAAGTGTAGGGGGATGTGGGGTATATCTCTATCCTCCCCGGGATTTCCACCAGTGAAGGCGTGAAAATGTTTTCCAAAATATTATTACAAGTATAATTCTTCTTAAACTTCCGTCCTGCTCGAAAGACCCATGCATGGTCGTTTTTGACACCCACGAAATATTTAAAGGGGCATTAGATGTTATACTGTAAAAGTCGTTGTGTTAAATTGTTGCATTGTGACCATTTTGAGTATGGCCAGGTGCCGAGTCTCTCTGAGTTATTTGTTAGTTTCAAAAATCTCAAAGCTACACAAATGCCCGAAGCAAGATACCACAATTATACAAAGCTGCCCAGACCAATCGGTCTTACAATGTACGCAGAGGGATCGGTGACCCATTGTACTCAATCATAGCTTATGTAATTTTATGAAAAGGACATTACCAAAATTGTAGTCTAACAGTCAACATAGAAAGTACATGAGGTCCTCACCTTAAAGGGAAAATGCAGTCACCCCAATCAGAGTTAGTATGCCCGGTTATTCTAGTTCAGGAATGGCCTATTTTGATCATGTGACAATATATTTTGTTAGTGAATTGTGAAATTCAAGGTAGTTTCTCCTTGTTTTACCTTTTTGTTATAGTTATGCTCAAAACGTCTTCACTGAGAGGTACTTGTAATCCAATAAGAGGAGATTTGCAAGTGTTTGCTGATTTTTCAAAACAAATTTTGGGTGGACTGCCTATTGCCTTTAAACGTTTGCCATCGGTAAGCTCCATCCTTACCATAAACTTTGTGTTGTCGAGTCTTATCGTCCTCTGTTGGTAACCATATTATGGTCTGAGCTTCAGTTAGTCCTGTTAGTTACCCCATTGATGGTACCAGTCATCTTTAGTAACTTAACCTCCGGACGACACCGTTTTACCTAAGTTACATCGCTATAATGTCACACGCTATTCCATTTGAAAGTAAATCTACTGATATTAGCATTAGCCTTAGTTAGTCCGCCAGCGTACCCTGGATAATGGTATAAAACTATTCTATAGTTCGTATCCTGAAGATAATCATAATCGTACTGACTCCACTAATGTTTACTGTACACCCTTCAAACATCTACAACTCTTTAATGAGTCCATTCAGTTTAACGTGAAAGTCGCCCACAATAAACTTGACCCATTTAAATAGCGATATTCATGATCTATACTGACCTTTGACGTGAAATTTACTTCAAATTGGACGACCAGACAAATAGAGTAGATAAACCTCGATGGTGTCACAGTTGTGCCGTAAAATATTGTCTCCTTGAAAACTCGTCTTAAACTTGCTAATGTACATTCTGAACGCACTCGTTCTAACGAAAGGATGAAATAAATTAAAACAAGATATACTTACGGACATCCTTGTAAATATCATCATCGCGATAACCCCACGTACTATACTGTAGTTGTGAGAGAGTACATTCACCTGGTTGTGTCACATCTTGTAACTAGGCCTAAAGGCTAAGTAAAGTCACAACGCAATCTCAGTCACGTGAATGGTGCATTTGTAATAAGGATCATAGTTGGCAGATTGTCTTCCAATGTGAAGAGAGTACTGCAATCGGGGGCGTGGCTTTGTTGCTAGGAAAATAGTGACATGAAGCATTGGGAAGACAGCTTTGTAAATAATAGGTGACGGTTTTTCCGATGTACATACTTGTACTTTGACGTCATATTTTATTCCAGGGCATCTGGGATTACACCATGGAGCTACTACCTGGACAGGGAGAGAAAGTTCGACTTTAATTTACGCTAATCCAATTAGACCAAGACAAGCGAAGCGTGAGGAGATAATACTGTAAGGATCGATGATGAGACTTGCAACTTTTCAATTCTTTCGTCTGGCACTTACAATTAATACTTCTTATCATTGTCAACCTCACTCTTTTCTACTAATACCCTAATAAATGGATTATATAGAACAATCATTTGATACCGAGCAAGTTAGCGACAGCTTACATTAACCGACAGCTTATAAGAGATGCAGAGTAAAAATTCAAAACGGCTGGTTATTGCTTCGTAAGAACAGATACTGGTGCTAGGGGTATGGTTACTGCCATATGCAAATGAGCACACTATTTACTATTCTTTGGGCCACCGCACACTGCCCCGACCCGACTGCGACGCGACAAAACTCCTTTAGACTGGCCGTCGGGTTTGAATCGGGTCGGTGCAGTGTGCGGAAAAATTTGCTTGCGACCCGACTCACTAGCGACAGTTTTTAGGAGTTTTAAGGAAATCGGGCGTATCAAACATGTTTGATATTCGTCGCAGAGTTTTAAGCCGTCGCGTTCGAGTTGAGTCCCGTCGGGCCAGTGTGCGCCTGTCACCCGACCCGACTTCGACGCGACTGGAGTTCCATAGCCAATGAGGACGCATTCTGGAAATCAGGTGACCGTATCAGATATCAAAACGGCATCCCCATGTGGACTAAGGACCAAGAGGTCCAAATTATTGAGTTGTGACAAACGGTGTTGTGTTTATATGACGTCAGCAACATATATTACAGCAATAATACAGTAAAATCCCGCGCATACCTTAAAATAGCAACTGCACTGCAAGGTCAAGGAAAAATTGACAATTTTTTTCTTTCTTTTTCTTTTAGAAATTATTGATTGATAATTGTTTAAAGGGGGTTTGGTCGACTCTCCAAGCATTGTTAACCATGCAAACAAACCTTATTTAATAGGAATCTCTGACACACCTGTCGGCCCCGCACATAACGCCGGGATAAGATTACACCGGAAAGGGCTACTGCATCGTAACTCTCTAACGCCAGCTGCTAAAAACTGTATCGGCCTACACAAGCAATCTGAAAGCTACATTTACTCATTAACATATTGCTATTACCCGAGTTTTTGGGGAAAGTTCTTTAGTATTAGGCATGTCGTTTGCCTCATATATTTGTTACAAATTGTAGATCAGAACGAAGCAAGGACAGTCGGAATAAAGGATATTTCACTAAATAACGAGGAAATATAGAATATTTCATTATAAAAACGTATGAATGTTGTAGGTTAATAATGGTATGACTTGTTTTCGTAGGATACATTAGCTTGAGGTACCACGTACCCCACTAATTCAAGGGGAATCCCGGCGGAGGAGGTTACCCTACGAATTTAACACTCTAGAAAAACTTTTTGGGGGACCGATTAGATCATGTTAATGAAGCGATGTGTTCAATTTGTGATGTGTTCATGGTAGAAAAGTAGTTGAAGTACTCAACCTGCAAAAATTAAGAAAATTGAAGGTGTTTCAGGCACTTTTTTGCAATATATCCTTCCGCTATGCAAAACGGCATTTGAATGAGTAAAAAAAACAAGAACCACCCTTCTATTATACAGGCCCTTCTAGCTCAAAATTTCTACGGTTATGATACACAAATTTGAAATCGTTGTGAAACGCCTACTCGTCAGCTTTCTTTTGAGGGGTAGGTTGTGCCCGTTGAAAACTTTCACAAGGGTCTAGGGGCCACGAAATGGACCCAAATTAGTGTGTAAGTCAATGGAGAAATAATTGGTGGTGTGCTACCTTGACGTAAAACACCGTTAGTTCTCAGTCCTAGTAATAGTAACCCTTCCTACATTGTTGAGTCCCTCACATGAGCACAGACTCAACAAAAAGAAGTCGCCGTCACTGTGACCAGCCATGCAACACGGGACACAATATCGCAAGCAATGGTTCCTCCGTACAGGGTGTTGCTGTATAGGCCCAGATGCACAACACATTCACACGCACAGCAGTGTTTATCGAAAACAACAGCGTTGCAATTGCAAGTTGTCTGTTAGTTCGTACGGCCGAAACACAGCCAAAGAGCGGTATATAGGAACGTTCCTACATCCTACTCTTTGATTACAGCCGCGTAAATTTATCGAAAACATTGTAGGCCATTTGAGCGGCATTGTTAACGTTATCGGCCCCTACACAACCATTGGCGTAGGAAGCTGTTCAAGAAAGGGGGGCGAGCCTTGTTTCGGATCGCCGTCCTGGGGGAGGAGTCTGAGGAAAATTTTTTGATATTCGTGGGTCCCAAGATGCAATTTGGTGCATTATTTTGCACAAATTTAAGGGTATATTACTGCACATTTTTGACATTCTTTAGCCCTTTGGAAAAGGGCTAAAGAATCTTTCTTCAGTTCTATAATTCCTTCCTTGTGACATCTGGGACTCGGATGAATACCATTCAGTGAAGTAAAAATTTTCACATAGTAGCCTACCAATCGCTTCCATAAACAGTGGTTACGGTTTCCACATTTCTAGTGTTACTTGGGATCCCACCGTGAATTCTATCTATAATGTTTGATAATTATCGTCCTTCCTTGAACGTGACACACTGGCAAACATTGCCTACTTTTAATACACCTCGCTACTGATGCTCACCGAAGTAATCCTCAGTCCTGTGCGAAACGCGTGTAGCAATTAGCACAACATGCTATGGCTTGTTACAAAAACGAACATTTAAACTGAAATCTTTGTGTCTCCTATAAAAAATCTTCTCTTAAAATCTTCACTTAATAGTTGCGAAATTATTCTTTGCCGGGTAATATCCTCCCACATTTCGCAGGAATTTTTCAGCAAATTCAAGAGACTAAACCGTTAGCTACGATTTACGGTAATTTATCCCGATTACACATCACTGAGCATTTGGTAAGTCAGCCACTCTCCCTCTTTTTTAAGGGTTAAGATATGCTCCTTGTGTCCAGGGCGTAGCGAAGGTGTAATCTTTAGGGGCGGTGTTGAGATTATGTTTTGCCAACAGATCTGTTAATCCGTTGCGCGAAAACAAACGCGAAGCGCGAGTTTTAGCGGGTGCGGTCCAGGGTCACCCCTTAGGGCCCCTGATAGGGGTCCAGGGGGAAAAGCCCCGGAAGCTCTGAGGTTTTAGTATATCTCCCGGTAAAAAAAGTCTCAGGATAGGTATATTTTGGTTCATAAAATATTACCGTACCCAATGTAAAGATTCCTTATAATTTTAATGTGTTAGGCTATTTCTCCCGTCATGCCACTATACTTCAGGAGCTGAACCTGACGTTCAGAATTTAAACACTATGCATTCAGCATGGGAACATTAGACGCATCAGGCGTTCAAATAAGTGTTCAATTAGGCGTCCGGTTTTTAAGGAGAAAAAGTGTTTAGAATCTTCACACTAGCGTTCAAAATATGCTTTGAACGCTAGGATGCGTGATATATCGTATCCGTCCCCTACAGCCCCCTCTTCTTACACCTATGGTTTAAAGTCAAAGTTAGGGATTAGAAAACGGGCTAAGGATACCCTTTTAATGGGTAAACGGGTGCTGCTGATCCACTGGTGATTATAGAAGTGAGTAATAATATCCAGAAAGTGATTTTTCAAAAATGTCCCGAACTTGAATAGCGCGCCTATACCGAAGCCTTTAATTCCCTTTCTTTTCCCGAGTTGCTGACCGACTCGGTCACTCGTCCAATTACACCGACGGCCGTTGGTACGACCGTAACATGTATGATCAATTTGCCTTCAACTTGAATGGGTCAATTAGATGAAGAGCTAAAAATCGAAATAGCCGATAACAGACTGGCCGTTCCGTTCTCTCTTTCTCTTTTCTATTTCCATTCTCCGTCTTCCCTTTCATTTCTTTCCTTCCCCTTTCCTTTTCCCTTTTCTCTCTTCTTTTCCTCCTCTCCTCATCTTTTCTTCTTTCCTTTACCCTCTCCCCTATTTGCCGACAGACCGAAAATTCCCAACGGCGACCAAATATTGGGGGTGTGACACCCCCACACCCCGCTCTCTACCGCCCTGCTGTGTCCCACGTTATCTGATCCCCTGCCTTCAGGGGCGTATATAAATGAATTCGCAGGGTGGGGGTGTGAACTGTTTTAGGACCAACTTCATTTCATGGAGACCGACTCCCATTGACATACCGTAGTTGTACGATCCGAATTTCCTAGATGATTACAATTTACAAAAATAATCAATGGCGTACCCAGGATTTCTCTCAAGGGGGGAGGCATGCAGTATGTTGTGTGATCGCCGGCCTGGGGGAGGGATTTAAGGGGATGGGTTTGCCCTTCCCCATTGAATTTTTTTGAAAAACTGGGTGTCCTTACATGCAATTTGGTGCCACATATGCTACCTTTTGAAGTAAAATTTGTGTTACAAAATTAACTTATTTTTAGGAACTAAAAAAAAAAAATGGCATCCGTGAGGGGGGGGGGGCAATGACCCAGTGCCCACCCCTTACGTACGCCACTAGTAGTAATAATCATAGGCGTACGGGACTCTTCCGATTTGGGGGCAGAAAATGTTTAGCCCGAATCTCAAAAAGTTGCCCGAAGTTCGTCGCAGTTCAGGTGCATAAAATAGACCGCTAAACCACTACATACTCACGGAGCGCGCGAGAATTTTTGCACATTTTTCGGGCATTTGATCAAAACCTCGGGAACTCAGTAGGAAATTCGGGCAATCTTTTCACTTTTATTTCATCTCTGCCGGAATTTCAATTTGAGTAAGTGGTATCAAATGTTCCTCATGTCTGGTCTACTGTTACAAAGGCATACTGAACTGGATTTGAGACCGACTTTTTGGCGCTCAGAGACGGAATTTTGATTTTCACTGGAGGTGTCACACCCCCACACACTCCCGTATTTAGGCCCCTGCCTGCCTTGCGAACCTTTTCGTTATTGATACATCCTCGAACTCCTCATCTAGCATTCTAGCAGCAGAAGAAGGAACAACAGTAGTCTAGCAGTCTAGTTCTCCGTCACTTTATTCTGATCATATATCAGTTTTGCGTGATTCGGGTCGGTTCAATGTGCGGGTAGCATGCGACCCGACTCAGACACGACGCGACTGTTTAAAACTCGTTACGAGTCACTTGCGACGAGTAGTCGTAAATGAGTTTTGTCGCGTCGCAGTCGAGTCGAGGCAGTGTGCGGTGGCCTATACAGTTGAATTTTGATCAATTTTCGCATAATCGCGCATATCGTAAAGGGTTTATACGTTTTTAGCGTTTAACAAGGAATCATAGCAACACTTATGTATAAGCGACACTACGTGAAGAAACGAACAATTTAAGTTAAAGCGACTCGCAATGCTGAAGTGATAGGCAAAATTCGGCGATGTCCTCTTCAAGATGTAGCAGACGATGACATGTACCTATTGCGCTTAGTTAATAAGACCTTTTAAGCTTATTGAATTTTCAATGAAGTACAAAGGGAGAGGGATAAGTGGTGTTTACTGTTTTACGAGTTTGACCCGCGCGGTATAACCGTCGTCTTCAAAGGGATTCGTGAATTTTCTTCTCTACAAAGTATTGCTCCCTGGTCATACCAGGGAGCTGTTACAAAGTAACACCTCCCTGGTTACGCTAGATCGCGGTACTCATCTAGGTCCTTGATGATATCTGGCGCTATGGCACAGTCGTTCATTATATAGTGACTCTAAATTTGTGAACACAATTGATTTTTCTCTAGCTATTAGAAGTATTTTTGTATTCAAAACTGCAGTCGGAGATTTCACGCAGGATATTTTTCACAAAGCACTTCAACAATTTGCTGATACTGTGAATTCTTGCTTGCACTATCGCAGTTCTGTCCCATGCATTTTCGTTAGCCTGTCTCGTGCACCCTTGGATCGTAACTCCATGTGGTAGTAGTATCAGGTTTCTCTTACAGTGGGTGCTCGTCGTCAATAATTTTCCAATAGCATGTCTTTATCTTAAAGTGAAACTATTTAAGAACTGCGGGTTATCTCAAACGACATGCAAAGACCAAAAATATTCCCAAATGAAGCTGTGATTCCGACAGGGACACGGGACTTTACGAGAAGCCAGCTCACGCAAGAACTGTTATGAAACAGCTCCAACTATCTAAAAACTTTGCAAAGTTATGAAGTGTCGGTCGCAGCTTCTCCGTGGCGATAGCATTGCATTCCAAAGGGAAGTCCTCTTTGACTATTCAATGAACTCTGCATGAACCTAAAAACTTACAATGTGACTCTCAGCATCAGCACTACTGCAACGGGCATTGATGGTCAAGTGTAATGGATGCAATAATAAAATAAAGTGATATTACGGGTGTAACGAGGATATAAGGGTACATTGTGGGGACACCCTTTTGCTGTAATGGATGGGGCCCATCGGGAACAGCAGTGGGGAGGTGGGTAAAAGGAGTGGAGTGATAAAAAAAATGGTTTTGAAAATCAAGCTCAAGAAACGTCAATTCTTGGAACAGAAGAGCGGTTAGATATCATTCAAACTTGAAGGAAGCAAATAAATGCTACCTTGAGATAAAGGCTTACTGTTCTAGCATGTATGCCCCCACTCCCCTCCCTCCTTGTTAGTGCCAGCAAAGAACTGACAGTGGCACCAAGTCGTGTTCAACATGAGATAAGCATGCTGTCCATTATAAAAAAAAAGACAGAAAAAACCCTTTTTGTGATCTTTTTGGTGCACATCCAATGCAATTTGAAGATTATTAGTGTTCCACTCTAAAACTCACAATTTCTTTAATACGCAAGTTTCCTGTAACTTTGCTCCTAATCCACCGGCAGTGCGTATGACCCAAGAGCAGATTTAGAAATTTCAGTAACAGGTATATCTCAAGTACACAGAAGGTGCATCGCGAGCGCGAAGGGCGAGTTTGTACACTTGGGTTCCAGGGGCCGCGTTAGGACCCCTGGCAAGGTCGGGGCGGATTTCGGATAGGGGTCCCACAGGGTGGGGCCCCGGAGGGTCTCGCAATAAAATTTTTTAAGAACGCAGAAAATCGGATATGTAGCTCTGTTATGGGGCTTTTTATGAAATTCGATGGTAAAGGCTGAGTTCAGCTTACCAAAAGAAAGCACCTGCAGAGGTCCTGTGGATTATTCCAAAATTTGGCGGTTGCATTACGCACGTTTTGTACTTTTAATTTTCGGAAATAGTTTTTTCTATATCGAGTGTTTCCTTTTCGTTATAAGGTAACTAGCTGGGTATTATATTGGGGGTGAACGGCGACAATTGTGCGCGAAGACATCTTTTTCACATAGTAAAATTTGCATTCAGGTACAAGCCGATAGCCACGAATTCTGACAGAGAGGGGGCATCGGCATCAAAAAAAAAGGGGAGGGGGCCCGAAGGAGATATGTTTTTAGCCAGAAGTAGCGCTAGATGATGCTTGTTTGCGGGGAACCACCGGGGATACTATCTCAAGCCCACCACAGTAGCTTAGTGAAACCTGTCCTATGTTTGCACATGCGCAAGAAGCGAGCGTAAATTTCTCCTTCTGGTGGCAACTTCCTCTCTTGCAATACATAAACGTGAAGTCTCCACGTGTGAACGGAACAAGGTGTGGTATAACTTCTTCAGCTCTGTATGATTAACTTCATTTAGCACCGAAAGCGCATGTGAATAGTTGATTGCTTTTCGAAGGGTGAGGGGGTGAATAGATGAACGCTTTTCGAACTGTGAGGGGACCATGGGCTGCTGTAAGGCCCCTGATGACGTGGACCAGGATACCTTTTGGTGGAATCCAAGGGGGAAATCTCCAGAAAGGTCTGATGCATTAACATAATGGGAACACACACATGGAGTTTTGAACTGTCTTTCAAATGACACTGAGTGCTCACCAAGCTCTTCACAGACCAAAATTTAGTTAATTTTAGTTTTGCATGAACAGCTCGTAACAAGATGAAACGCACAGTCACCATGGAGGAAAATTTTGAATGCATCTGGTGGCGCTGGTGATTGGGCGATTTGGTGATTGGAAGGGCACCACAGAGGAAGTCTTACTTCCACTCCAGATAAACCCAGAGGGTCATGTTAAAGTAAAAGTGTACCTATGATAGCTAGCACCCGG
>WURT03190186.1:0-10042 GCA_009936505.3 Holothuria glaberrima
TTTTTCCAAAATGATACACCAAATTGCATCTAAGGACCCTAGAATATCAAAAAATTTCCAAAGGGGAGGGGGACACCCCCTCAGATCCCTCCCCCAGGACGGCGATCCGAAACTTCAGGTTCAGCCCCCCAGTCTTGAACAGCTTCCTACGCCGGTGATTTTGATGTGTACTTATCACAATGACAAGCTTCAAAAAAGAAATAGCGGAAAACCGCAGTTGATAAAAGCTGCAACTCCAAATAAGCATCTACGGCTCTGCAACAATCATTAATATGGGCCCGTAATTTATGTGCCTATTAGTTCTCCTTTTGTTTTATCACATTGTTTAATGTCGATGAATTTCAGTGACATAAATATGATCAAAACAAGTCATTCACGAATTAGGATGACAAGATATACTAATTCTGATTGGGTTGATTGCCTTTCCTTTAAGTACCGGACTCATGTGGGGGACAATGAGGGTTATGAGGGGATAACAATAAAAAAAATACCGAGAAATGAGAATGCAATTCTGCAAACTTAATAAGACGAATATAGCTCGAATCGATAAATAAACATTAGTAATTCCACTTTCATTGCTACATCATTATTACTTACCTACATTTTTTTAGCAATTACAACACTGCCGCTTAATATTGTAGAACTGCTATGCTAAAAAATATTGCAGCAAATTTTTCTTTTCAATTTTTTCGGGGAGGGGGTGGGTCGAAAACTGGTCACGACTGTGTAAGTTGTAGCACTGATGGGCAAATAGCCGTGATATTTGCTGTTCATACACGGTACAGTGCATGCATATATTAACATTGTATAGTGGGTGGTTCAAATCAAAGTTCGAGCACTTCTTATAATTGGCCGTACACAGTGGCTGCGGGAAGGAAGGGGTAAGGGAACCGGGGCAGTTGTCCCCCAGGAATTTTCAAAGCAAATTTTTAACACATGGTTCTGAATAAATTTAGACCTGACAATTTAAAATGATCGTCTGCATTATGCAACTTGTAAGGCATGGAAAGTGTCATTTACAGTAATATGGGACAGGCACGGTAAGGGGGCAAGCGCCTCCTTCTTCAGTTCTTGGCGTCATAATTCCTACTTTTCTATTAGTGATATCGCTACAAGTGTAAAAAAAAAAAATGGTGCTCCTTGCAGGCACTCATTCTGGCTACTGGTTTTCCCATTCTTACTTCCAGGCTGTACGTTAGTTAATTAGATGATGTTTAACCAGGCTGTAGGACAATTCGGGTTAATTTTTTTGTTAGTTAGATGAGGTTTAACGGCCAAGTTTCCAACCAATTGGTTCAAGTCGAGCTGGCCACGGCCTTTTTTTCCAGTTGTGGCTCACTGGCTTGTTTTCCCTTACTCCATTGCTTATGCGGAGCATCACGCACAACGGCAGAAGGTTCCATTTTTGAAGTCTTTGGTATGACTCGACCTTGGAATCGAACCCGGGCCTCCCACGTGAGAGGCGGATGCTCTACCGCTAGACCAAACACGCGGTCAGCAATTCAGGTTAAATTATTGTTCCAAAGTCCTGGAAACCTCGAAATAATCTATCCTCCCCTCCTCCCTCAATCCCTCGGCATCATCAGTCCTGGCCAGCTGATATAGTCATACCGAGTAAGACTATAAACACAAGCCCGTACGCAGGATTTTGCGAAGGAGGTTCGATCACGTGTTACTGATCTATGTCCCGGGGAGGGGTCAAAGAAGAGGTGCCCCCTCCCCTTTAGAAAATTTTTCAGTATTTGATTATGCCTCAGTGGAAAATGGTGGTACATTTGGCCGAAAAACTGTCTGTTTACTCATTCAAATTTGGCAGATGTAAGTAACTTCTATAGGGTCACTGTCACACACTACCTACAGTCCATACTGTCGACCAAATGAAGATAACAAACGCACGTACTGAATTCGGTCACTAATTATAACATTAATAGCAATCGAGGGATGAAGTCGGTCTTCCTACAAACAAGACCACCTCCTTCAACCGGCTGATGAAGATATCCGATTACCTGTGTGTTGTGGAATATTCATTGCACCATGGAAGTACCACCTAGTACTTCCATGGTTTAAGAAAGTGCTTGCAATCTAGTGTAATTTAGCCCAGCGGGAGGCATCAGTATTATAGGTAGCCTATAGGATAACAGCCATTATTAGGGTGAACATCTGCATATAGGCTATAGCAAACTGCAACGGATATAAATTAGACTGTAATTTTATGCCCGAAACTGACTGGATTCGAACTCTCGACCTCATGACTTAAAGACCACTACCTCAGCAACTGAATCGATTATCTGCCCGTTATAGGCTATAGCAAACTGCAACGGATATAAATTAGACTGTAATTTTATGCCCGAAACTGACTGGATTCGAACTCTCGACCTCATGACTTAAAGACCACTACCTCAGCAACTGAATCGATTATCTGCCCGTTAACTTGTCATCATCGGAACTGGCCCGCCAGCTCAAGAAAACCGTTGTCAGTTAACACATGCCGAAATTCAAACATCATATTGAAATAATAATGGACCAATTGAAAAAAAAAAAAAAAAAAAAAAAAACAGTTGATTGTGTTAATTTTCTGAAAATTGGAGCAAGCGGGTGTTTTTATATTTTTTATACTTTTTAATTACAAATAGCCGGTATTTAAAATAGCAAAATTTCTTGTATTTTGTATAGTGGCATGCATGCCGCATGGATTGCATGTCACATTTAGTAACAGCGTGCATGTTACAACTTCATCCAGATCTACAATGTGGGTCTATGTCGTAATGAATATGCATGAGTACTAGTGATGTCAGCCTTTCATCAGACATACTGCATCTCATGTATGTTCTCCGTTGTAAGGTCGTTGACATTCGGGAAGGTCAAAAGTTCATGCACGTTGTTAAGTATGTTCTGAACTAACCCTGCACTGTAAAATACTTGGGTCAAATTGACTCAAAATTTGGTCAGGAGGGAACCGACTAAATTTATCGGGTCAAATAATGACCCAAATTAGACTTCATTTGACCCAATTTGGGTCAAAATTTGACCCAAAATGTTGGTTCAGTTCCGTCGTGACCCAAGTGTTTTAAGAGTGTGGGAATCGATCGAGGTCCCTATGTAAAGCTTTCTGTTTTCATTCACCTTTTTAGTCGCGCGTGGCAGGCACCAACAACTAATGTCACCGACACAAAAGTAAGAATCTTGGCTTGTCTGAGGATCTCTTTTTGAACGGTTGGTTTATCGAAACACGGTGAAGTCCATGTTGAAGGGATGGTTGTTTGTGTGGTCCATGCTTATATTGGTGACCTCATGACCTTTTTAAGGGAGTATTATGGGGACATTTCTTCATTTAAAATGCGTGGGCGGTGTCTATTTTCAGAACAGTGCTTGACAAGGAGACTTACCAGTTGCCATGACAAAAAATTGAACCACAAAGGGGTGAATTTTCCGGTTGCCAAGCTAAACCGGAAAAAATAATGGGGGGGGGGTTAAGTGCCAGCAAGACTATCTAAGGGGAGCGCCACCATCGGTTGGGGCGGAGCGTACAAATTTTTTTTTGGATTTACAAACTCTTTAGATGGCCGGAAACGACACTTCCCGAGTGTTCTAAGCTACATGTACCCAGCCTAGAAATATGGATCTCATGTCTGCAATTTCTCAATTAATGAGAAAAAAAATCAATCTATGAAAAATGCTAATACATATCAGATGAGTTGAGATGATACAAGAATCATAATAAATTATGCATTTTCTTTCTTTTATTCTGCCTGCAATGCTCCCATATTCACCTTCTATATGTCTGTTACATTTGTCCACCACCCCATCCATCATGTCCATTACCAATTATATATCCCCTAGGTAATACCATTTGTCCCCAACCCCAGCTCCCTCTGTGGTTCTTCGCGAAAAACGATCGGTAAAACCCATGCGATGCATTGTGGGCGAGATCACGCAGAAATAAACCGTACTGCTTCAACCAGTGCTTGCACTTTTCAGGGGCCGTGGAGACGGGGTTGGGGGATAGTGAAGGGGATTTAGCGCCCGGTGTTTTTTCATGGTGGGGCCCTCTTAAACCAAAAATTATTTGTATATTGTGCATTGGACCGATCAAGAATATGTTCAGCACCCACTTCGAAATTCTCCCGAATTCTTAGAGCACTTGGCAAGTATGGGGGGCGGGGGTAAATATACGTTTAGCCCCTCACTGTTTTCATTAGAGGGCTTACCCCCCAAAGCCCCCCCCCCGGTTCCGCCGCCACTGAGCTACACCAAAAATTGCAACCTTCGTTGGGCTCTAGAGGGAGATAAGTCTAGTCTCGATGACCTTCAAGTTTAAATTCTTTGATAAACGACCACTTTCCTATCATATTGACTTTGGTCTCTGAGGATCCTTGGTGCACCTTGGGTTTCTCCGTAGGTCGGTTCTGTGGTGCTTTGCTCCGTCGGGGGGGGGGGGCCTGACGGCGGTTGACTTCTGGTTGACCTGAGAGCATTGCTCCTCTCCCCGGTCTCTCGCCTTCCTTGCTGGTCCGTTCGTGTTGTTGTTGGTTGTAGTTCTGTGCTCTTTCCAGTCGCCGGGATTAGTATGTGGTTGGCTCTTTTGACTCATGTTTTCCGGCCCTTCAGGGCCTTCTGAAGCACCTTTGTGTGGAACGAGTTGCTTTGCTTTGATATCATATTGACCTCAAAGTTCAAAATTTTTGGGGGGTTTAAGTCTACACAAAAAAAAAGAATCTGTACTTATTTAAAGCTCATATAAGTCAATTGTCATAAAAATTATGTTTACTTCTTTTCTATTGTTTTATTTTAGTTCGAAACTTATTATCAAACTCTCAAAAAATATTAAGACTTTTGCCCTACGAACTATATATTTTTGCCCTACCAGAGTCACATTTTTGCGAGTTGGGGTGAACCACCCCAACCCCCCCCTTGAGTTACGCCCCTGCATTTCGGCAAAAGTTTTTCACCTCAAATGACCAAGAATGTCAAGTAAAGCTTTTCAAAGCACATTTGTTTTCCTGCTAAATGTTTATTTCTCATAAGAAGTTGTTTTGAGAGTGACACTTCCCTAATTTGTACAGTACAGTGTGTTATTACATTGAAGTATAGTCATGTAATGCAGAGTGAAAGTAAATGTCCTTTATTTTTAATTCTGAAGTCGTAAGCTTAACAACTTTTTTCTTGTAATAAGGATACAGATGTAGTGTATTTTAAAGCTCAGTAATGTGTAATTGCATTCACGAAAAGGAGTTAAAAAATTTTGAGAACTTTAATTTATTCAGGAATTGTGGTCCTTGAGAGACTGCCAAGTAGCACATGAATTATTTCTGGTAAAAGTTTATTCCTCATTAGCTCATTAGAAGTCGTTTTGAGCAGTGGCGTCGCCAAGGGGGGGGGGGAGTCCAAGGGGGACGTGCCCCCAAAGATTAGCTGTGCCCCCGGGTTTCCCCCAATGAGATTTTGGGTATGAAAAAAAAATTATGCACAAACACACCATTTACGCATATGTTGATATGAAAAAGAGGACCCACTATCACTTAATCACTCAAACATATGACTAAGATTGCACAAAATGTTCTCAAAACTGCAATTTTGCGGCGCGCTTCGCGCGCATCTGTTTCTTAAACTGTATAGAGGACGGCCTTATTGGGAGATGTAATCCACGGCTATTGTTTCAACCCTTTACTTTCAAAAGCTATGAGACAACTGGGGCCTTGAGTCCTCTCCCTTCAAAACAATTACCATATCGATTATCTTTTAGCCAGATCTTGTGTTCGGAAACTAAAAAAATTGCGACTTTCGTTGCCCTTTTCAACGCGAATCCAATAAAGCTGAGTGCAAACATTCAGAACATGATTCACTGTCCCCATTCACCCCCATCATTAAATCGTTAGTGCGAGTAACGTTAACACAATGGTCAAATTGTGATTAATGTTTTTGTTGCCTACCTGTTGCGTACACAGGAGAGGCCATTGGGCCATGCCCCCCTCACTGTTGCCATTTTTTTTTAGTTCCTAAAACTACGTAAATTTTTAACACAAATTTCACTTCAAAAGGTAGTAAATGTGGTACCAGATTGCTTGTAAGGGCACCTAATTTTTCAAAAATTTTCAAATTTTCACCTTCCCCTTACAACCCTTCCCTTACACCCCTCCCCCAGGCCGGCAATCACACAACATACTGCATTTTGGTGTGCCCTTCTAGTGGACTGCTTGGCCCCCCAGTGTCCCCCCTCTTCGAAAAGTCTGGCAACGCCACTGGTTTCGAGAGTGACACTTGCCAAAGTTGTACCATGGAAGTACTACCTACGAGGGAGTACTTCCATGGTTGTACAGTACATGAGTGTCATTACTTCGAAGTCTAATCATGTAATGCAGATTGAAAGTATATCCAAGATTCTTTTTTCAAATTCAGAATCCGGGTACTTCAAAAATATTTCATTTTGAAACGAGGACACTGTACAGAACACACATGTCATACAATGTATTTTTTATTCCTTGCTGAAGGCACTGAGGCGAGGAATATATGCAATGGTGATGTCGTGAGTATGTGTGTGCGAAAGTCATTACAAATTAGCCTATCTATACCCTACCGTAGCTAACGTTATGGCACCGCAACTAGTCTAGACATGTGTCTTGTTAGATCATCGTAGAGAGGACACACTTGGAGGAATATGAAAAACCATGTATGCGATAATAACGATATTGTATCCGAGCACACCAGTGCTACAAAGTCGGGGCCTGTAGAATTACTCATTGAACTGTTTTTGCGTGACGCGTGGCGTAAAAATTTATTGAACCCCTACAATTCACGGAGGTGGTTCTTATTTTAAGGGGGGGGGGTTCGGACGAACCCATCGAACGCCCCCTCTGCGTACGGGCCTGTATAAATGAAACTAACATTCCACCCAATTATCTTAGCCTGTGCAGCTAAAATTGATAATGGTGCATAATTTTTGAACGGGTTTTACTTAAAACGTTCTAGCACCACTTATCAGTTTTAGTTGCACAGGCTAGGAAAATCGAGTGGACAGTCACATTGTGATTTTTGTGGTCTTTGAAGGGCCTGTCCATTGTCATTTGAAAAGCTTAAGTGCATTATTCTAATGCTCACACTTTAGTGAATACCCCACTGCTTCCGGGGACAGCGCCCCTGGATCCCGCCTCGGCATTGCCCCTGAACCCCAGCAGGGGCTCTAAGGTGAGTCCCTGGACAACAAGCCATTGTGGGGTGGCTACAGAAATATGGTGAAATTTTATTATGGCAAGGTTTTACTTAAGAAAATTGTGATTGTTGTTGGGTGTTAATATTATTTTGGATACATTTAACCAGAGACCTAGCCCCTCCCAGATGAAACTGTACTGGGAGACTATTCTGTTTTTCTGAAATTATTATATATTGCTGGGAAAGTTATAAACTGAGGGTTCTGTGTCAATGATCTCTACAACCTATTCGGGAAGTGATTGTCTTTTGACGAAATTTAGGCTGTCGGGAAAATAGTAGTATACCGTATTGCATTGTCTGCCATGAAATACACATGTCCGACCCTGCGCAGGAATAAAAGCCTTTTTGAATGTAGTCACCTTAGTCAGAATTAGTATACCCCGTCATCCTAAATCATGAATGGCTGGTTTTGATCATATGACCGTATTTTTGTTACTGAATTGCCAGATTCATGGAGAAAACTAGTTTTTTACCTTTTCTTTGCGATAGTTATGTTAAAACACATCTTCAGAGGTACTTCAAAGTTTTAATGCAAATAAATGAAAATTTGCAATACTTTGATGATTTTTAAAGCAGATTTGGGGCGACTGCGCATTGCCCTTAAAGGGAATAAGCAGTTGTAATAAATTTATTTTAAAAGAGTCAGCTAAATCTTTCAAATCTTTTCTTATTTCACTTTCAAGCACATTAAATGATGTTAACAAATATATTGAATATTTTAGGTAAAGAAAGGAGCTATGCTGCATAAATTTAACAATGTTATAACAAAAAATATTGGCACGTGATTGAAAAGAGCCAATGAAATAGACTGAATACCTTGGTATACTAATTCATTTTAATTTTCTTTAAATAAAGAGTCTAGTACCAAGGCACAAGGTGCAGTAAAACAGTAAACTTCAACATGTGGGTACCATGACATGGGTATAGAATACAGGTACGGGTAAAAGGTAACGAGTACGATGACGAATCCGAGAAAAATTATCATGAGTACAGGAACAGGGACGTGTATCAAATCATGACTCCCGGTACAGTACTATGTCACGAGTACGGGTACGGGTGTTAACTGCTCTTGGGCTCGGAGCCAGTTATTATTGAGGGCGTTCTTCAGGTCACTTCACAAAAACTCGAAAAACTTCAGACAGAAACTGTTTTATGTTCACCAGTATATTCGTTTCACCAGTTTAATTCGTTTGTTCGTTCGTTTATTCGGTGACTACATATAAGGAGAATAAAATGAAGACCTAGTAAAACTCTTCTCTTGTTATTACCGTGGCTGAGATGGACGGCTACAGTACTACGATATCGCCATGGCATGAATACCCTTTTAACAAACTACGTTACTCTTTTTACATGGATAATTTGGTTTACAAAATAAGCACCAAATAATATGTGAGTGGAGAAAACAACTTGACAATCTCCCCAAATACCTCAGTCAAGAATTAAATATTGCGATCATTCGGTGTTTCTTGGAAATAAATACAAACATTTTGTTTACGCACTTGGACGGATCCATACATTAAACACATTTTATTACAAGTTACACCTCAGATAGTTACTTTACATAGAACAGTGCTTACGTGAACATGACCGCACTACGCCTCCTTCAATTTTCTCTCGAACGTCGTTTCTTATAAACTCAACTCCAAACTGCTGCAAATTTGAAGAACATGCCTACTTCCCAAATTTATTCGATAACTTTATCTCATTTTCCGACTACTCTTAAAAGTCGTCCTGCTATGCAGACAGCAAAGCGTGCAGTAAACACAGTAGGGCCTTCTGGCGGGAAAAGGTTTCTTGGTCAGTAGTTAAGGCAAAATAAAGGGCGCCCTAGCAGGCCCATGGAATCATCAGCAACGGGTACTACAACACCGGTGTGTACAATATAAAAACAGTGCCAAATCTGGGTCGTCGAGTAAGGGTCGTCGAGTGAAATCTGGGTCGTCGAGTAAGGGTCGTCGAGTGGTAGAGTGGTCTATTCCAGCTGCTGTGCACCAATGTTTCACATGTGCATGGGTTCGAATCCCCGCTCGATGTACGTGGGTTTTTCTCCGGGTACTCCGGCTTTCCTCCCACTTGGCATAGGCTTGCCACAAAAATCGGTTGCCCAGCCGACAAAGTCGGTTGCGCGCGGGACTGAAGCACCTTCGGGTGGACCAGTTAACTAGCCGACTCTGCTTGCCTCGCTTATGATCTCAACCAATACGTTTGCAAGAGGTCGCAAAGTGTGAGAGCAATTAGATCACAAGAACTCGCAAGCGCAGTTGATCGCAAAAGCTAACAAGGAAAGGTGGTCGCAGGAGGCCACAAGGAATCACAGGAGCTCGCAAGCCGTTGGTGGCTAAAGCAACCGGCTTTACGGGTACTCCTAGGCCGCTTACTCAAAAGTGACAATGCAAAGAAAGTATTTTGGAATCAGAAATCCTTAAGTATCTATTTCAGACTGGCTATCTGAAGACTAAAGCAGAGTTGCCTTAGAATGGTAGGCAATTTCGGTCTTAATAGAAGCAATAGACTCCTCTACTAAAGTAGCGAAGGTTTATTTTATTGAGACCTCTACATCAATTGCTGAATACATGAAATATGGAATTCGTTTCAGGTCAGAAAGAAAACATCCATAAAATTCAAAGATTAACTGCAACAGAGAGAAAGTTAGGAGAGAGCACGACTTGACATTGATAGTATGGACTCTGTGCAATATCGTCTAGTGAAGAGATTAGGAAAATTACAGTAAGATGGCATCATTTGTGATTAACTGAACGAAGCCTAACAAAACCAGAAAACCTGTGGACACCCAAAATTCAATAAAAGCTACAACGAGGAAAGGTTAGTTAGTTAG
>WURT03190197.1:0-10042 GCA_009936505.3 Holothuria glaberrima
GGCACCAACTAAGTAAAGGAAAATAACTGGTGTTAAAAACCACCTGAGCATCTAAAAACGCCTAAGGATTTCACCACGGAATAAACTGATATTAAGTAAAGTCTTCTCGTTTTTGGATTGAAATAAGTTTTGCATTTTCAAGGTGTTAGGGTTTCTATAAAAATATGGAGCAATACATTTTTTTTCTAGATTGAGAAAATAATGGGCATTCAAACAAATAATGGGAACTCATCTCCTAGTTTTTCTTCATTACATAGTTTACAAAATCGCCCGTGAAAAACAATACTATCATACCTCCCAGGGACGATAGGAATTTTACTATTGCTACAACGTACCCGACAAAAATTAAGCCTATTACGCAACGGGAGATTAATTAAATATTTTTTCAAAAGTAAAAAGCTGTTTTAAAAATACGATAAACTTTACATTGGGTATTACTACTAACTTCGGCACACCATTCCTGCGTATAAATGTCACTAAGTCTTTGTTCAGTAGTTTTCTTCAGCCATGTCTGACTGAAGAGAACAGTATTACGTGGATCATTCCCTGCATCAAAGCTCGTATTGTCCCAAATAAATGGCATACCTTTCTTTTTAACGACACTTTTAATTTTTAAAAATCCAAGGAGATGAGTAGATATCCTAATCGTGTAGAATCCTTAAATATTTGTATAATAGATGCGACAACTTATTACTATCCCCAGTAACAATTCTGCCCCAAAAAGTTATCATCCTACTCTCAATTGTTTTAATTAATTTATATCTACCAAGTTCACCGTAAATCATACAATTAGGAGTACTTTTTTTAAGTTTAAGTATCTGCTTACAAAAATTCAAGTGAAGTGATTCAATTATGTTCAGATCTTCAAAACCCCACACTTCACATCCATATAGAAGCACTGGCAAAATTAAAAGTTTTAACATTAAATCTAGAGGTAAATGCAGGTTGTACGATTTATTCAGTAGACCAAACATAGCATTCTTTGCTTGGTTAAATTAAGCTGCTTACATTTATTCTTTTTAAATCTGTTATAATAATTAAACATAACACCAAGGTACGTATAATTATCGATAACCTCTATTTTCGCTTTCCCAAAATAAAAAACCGCCCTCCGCCTAATCTTACCGTCCTTGAGAATACCACCACTTTGGTTTTATTAGCATTAACTGACATGTTCCACGTTTCACAGTAATCCTTAACACCATTTAGTGCTGATGGCAAGTCTGTGGCATTCTCAGATAAAACAATCGTATCGATGGCGGTAAGGAGAGTCAACAATTTAATATAGATTTCAATATCGTCATTACTTAGGTGATCTCTCATTGAACATGATAAATTGCCTAGGCCATCATAATATTCACTAATAAAGCCCCCGAAGTCATTCAGGAAAATTGAAAATAAAATCGGTGATAGACTTTCACCTTGTCACACTCCAACATTACAATTAAACATTTCAGATTTAACCCTGTTGTTTACAACGGATGACTTAGGTCTACTGTAAATAGCATGGATAACTTTCAGAACTTTACCATTTATATCATGGGTCACTAACTTACTCCAAAGGTGGGCCCTATCTACCATA
Organism: Holothuria glaberrima; assembly: GCA_009936505.3. NCBI lineage: Eukaryota > Metazoa > Echinodermata > Holothuroidea > Aspidochirotida > Holothuriidae > Holothuria > Holothuria glaberrima. Next base: position 1,583 of record WURT03190197.1, read on the forward strand.
TCAAAAGCCTTTTGATAGTCAATTAATGCACAGTAAACACGTTTCTTTTTACTTAAATACAAGTCAATCACAGCATGTAACACTAAAATATGATCTAAAGTAGAATGTCCTTCTCTAAAGCCTGCCTGCTCATCATCTAAAAGCCCAGTATAACAAAGGTATTTTCTAATACTGTCATTGAGAATTGAGGTAAAAAGTTTCACAATACTACTAAGTAAGGTAATTCCACGATAATTGTCAACATCTTTTGGGGACCCCTTACTCTTGTAAATTGGTTGGATAAGACCGATGGCCCAGTCCTTGGGCACTATACCAGAAGAAAGAACCAAACTGAAAAACTTGGTTATAATATCGACAAGAGGTGCTGGGCTATTCTTCAAAAATTCATTGACGATACCATCCACACCAGGAGCCTTATCACTTTTGAACTTCTTTAATTGAAGAATGACTTCACTTACACTTACGTCACTATTTAGATAATCATTTGATAAACCAAATACTTATCGGGTATCTTTTTAACAATATTATTAGATTTGCAAAGATTCTCAAAGTGAGCCTTAAAGTGCTCAATTCTAATATCATGCACGGGCTTCTTTCTGGGGCTAGCCCTATTAATAATCTTCCAATAATGCTTGGGATCAGACGTGTTTGCACTGCGAATTGCACTATGCAATTTACCAAAATAATCCCGTTTTGCGTTTTTCATCTCCCTTTTTTAAAGCTTAGACTTTTCACAAAGATCTTTCTTAGTGGAATTGTTCGTATCAAATTTGTAAACTTTTTTCGCTTTAACATAGTCTGATTTCAGTTTCTTACATCTTGCATTGAACCATGGATTAAAGCTTTTTATTTCATACTTGTGACATTTCGTTCGTATTTTTCTAGTGACCGTTTCAACTTTGAGAGCAACATCAGTAAACATATTTTTCAGCATATTGGAAATCCTATCTACTCCATCATGAGAAACATCGACCTGGTTAATATCCCTGGATATGTCTTCAAAGCAAATTGCATTAAGAGAGGCAATAAAATCATTTTTCTTTTTTTCATATCAAGTGAATTCGTAGCCATCAACACTTGAGTGTGTCTCAACACAGCCGTTTACATTAGGAATATTGGTTTCCGAATCAACCGCTCCTCTCAGTTCAAGTATTATCGAAGAATGTTTGTCCGACATAAAATGATCAAAAGTGTCAACAATAAAATTTGTCAGATGAGGGAAAAGTTCTACGGAGGCTACAGCATAGTCGTAGTGCTCTTCGCGTCGCATGTAAGGGATCCAATAAATTGGTCTTCTCCAATTCTACCATCAACGATATATAAATCTACACTTTTACACATCTCAACAAATTGTCTACCGTTGTTATTAACAATTTGATCCTGGTTGTACCGTGAGGTACAAATATCCAGTAGATCTAGATCAGCTTTGGAATTTAAAACTTTGTACAGGGTATCAGTATCATTCTCACGAGTTGCAAATGCCTCTGACACCAAGAAGACATTTAGAGTGCCTATTCTCGCATTAAAATCTCCCACGATACAGATCAGAGCGTCATTGTAACTAGATTTTAGAAGAGCACAATCGTTAACTATGGTCATCAAACATATCCAGATCATAGTATTTTGAATTCTCGTGTGGAATGTTCCTCCTACAATCAACTGATAACCAAGCACACTTTATTTGTTGATTGTTATCCACAGTGTTGAGTCTGAGGTGGTATTCGAGGGTAGCTCATAGTTGCCGGACAATGAGGATTTAATGAGCGGTACGCGATCCTATGAATTCCTCCGTTACGAAATTTATCCGGGGACTTTGTAGCATGGACAATAGAAAAGCCCGGGAAATGACTAGGATCAATCTCGTTAGTTTTCGTCTCCAAAAGACAAATTATGTCAAATTCCTTTTCATATTCTGTAAAGATATTACTATCAATTTTACTTCTCACTCCACAAATATTTAGGCTTAGTATACGAATGAGTTTACAAGGTGAACGCATGTAGTATGTATGATCAGCACAAGGTAATCCGGGCAATGCATTACCTTAGCTATCATAAAAATCAAAGTTGCCAGAGCCCCGTGCTCATAGGGAGTTGTACAGTTGTAACTCCCTTACTTTATCTCACTCGATTGTAATTTTGATATATCCTTAGTAGAATTTGGAATTAGTTTCGTTTCCTTTCCATAAATGTTGACAACACAACATCTTTTGCCATCAATAGTCCACACTTTGGAGACACTCGTCATTTCTGTGTCCCTTCACGATTTTCATACTCATACTCGTGAGGTCATCATTTATGTAAACATTTTGATAATCTGGTTTTGTCCTCAGATTTTTCTTACTTTTCATGATACTTGCTTCCGTTTTCCTTCCTACAAACTTCACAATAACAGGACCGTGGTCCACGCCCATTCCCTGGAAGGAGATGACAAACACTGATATCGTTTGTAGTAATATCCTCTCCCGCTTCTTTAGAAAGGGTAACTACTTTCTCTTCAAGGTTTTCATTGTCACTTTCATTAAGTCCAAAAATCTTTACGTTTTCCTTTCGTGTATACAGTTCTAATTTTTCAGATACAGCCTTCTGTCCTTCTACCCTTACTTTAAGTGTTTCTACGTCGTTTGAAACAGCTTTAGCCTCAGCAATCTCCTGTTTAAGATTCTGTATCACAGTCTCTGAAGTTGAGGCTATTGCTAGAGCCACTGCCTTCATGATTAACGGCTGTACTTCTTTGAGAACCACTGAAATCAGGAACTCTACTTACGTAGAGTCACTTCTACATTGTTCCAAGCTATGGGAGCCTAAGCTTAGGCTGTGCTGTGCGAAAGCATGCCACACGGCGTCTTCTATTGTCTGTTTCATACCTTTTGACTCCTTTTCTTCTTCCATATTTCCCTCACTGAAACTATTGGTTACATAGTAATATGTGCATTTCGCACTTCCTAGCATGTACGCTTAAGGATGTGGTAGATAGTTTTAAAAAGGATGAAAGAAATATAACGGTTCTGTTTAAAATTCTACAGGTTAAAAATATGCCTATCGATCTATGTTGAACACATTATTGTTCCCAAAACTTTGGTCAGACTTGATAAAAGTTTAGCTAAGCTGTACACTATCAAGACATGTAGTGGTATTACCAATTCGATAAAAACGGTAGAAATTATAGTCAGACTGTCTTCCCTATAAGTACGTTTCCTTCGTTCCGCTACTATTTGTCAGGACTACCGGAAACGAGGAACGTGGAACTACAAAGCCTCCCTTCCCATCCCCAATAATATTGCAGCCCGCTATAAAGCCTCCCTCTCCAATAATTTTCAGACTGAAGGCTTTTGTCTTATAACGTCAAAAATTAAAATTCTAAAACTCTAAAGTCAAGTTACCCCCCCCCCTCCTATTTTAGCAGCCTTTCAACGGCACTGATTTATAATGACATAAATAATGAAAATGTAAGCCTGCAACTCTGAGGAGGAAAGAAAACAACTTTCTGCTTTCAGGTGATTGCCTAGGTAGCGGGCTATACATCATATTCCTTGATGAGTGTTTGTTGGAAAGCTTTGAAGACGGGGAGTGCAGGAGCAAATAAGTCCATCTCCGCGGATAAGTCGGTTGGCTCCTTTTTCAATACTGAATCTTTTAGATTTGTTCAATTTAGAGGACCAGGCTAAATGGGTATGAGGTAAATTAGACCGTGATCGCTTAGCTATAAGTTAAAACTGTCTTATTATGAAGCTTGGAACCCTCAGCCCACATGGTCTGAAAATGAGACTTGAACATTTTTAAATCGACGGACCATTCCTGCCTTGAGAGTACGATTCAGTGTGACTTCTTAAAATTATTTGCATCCATAGCCAGTTTGTTCGTGCCCAATTTTATTTGTTTTGTATTTGTCACGGGTTCTAGAAAATAAGATTTAGACCAGCAGGACACTCTTCTTCATTGAGGAACCATACGACATAGACTTATCTCACTATTTATTATTGGGAAGAAAGCTCTTTTGTCCAGAATAATATTGCAAACGTTTTTACAAGTTTACCCCCAAAATAGTGTACGTTACAGCAACACACTCGTCACACCAAAGTATATTTTTACTAGTGTGGGGTATCAAAATTCTCAGTTGGTGCCTGCTCATGATTGACAGCAAAGTTTGAAAATTTAAAAGAAGAACAGTATCTTACATCCCACACAATACAAAGAGAACTTGAGAGTGCTTGGAGTACACATTATAGCCCTGTGTGCTCACTAGGACATGACCTTGAAGCAATATAATAGGTTTGTATCTGCACAAGACCTGACCTTTATACAGTTATGGGAGGAGCTACAAGTTGCCTACTTGGAGAATTGGAACAATCTGGGATGACGAGACTTGCCCTTTAAGATCCGCCAAAGTAGAGCAGGGAATTGAGCCAAGGAGGTGTTAGAATCGTCAGCACCCGCCTTGTATGCATATGATTTGCGCAGAGTCTCCTGGAGAGAGCATCTGGCGTAACTTGAAAATGTAGAAACGCCTATATACGTTGATAATTTAGTTCCACAAAACCAACTCGCATTCAGCTAGTAGCATAACTTTTAATTACTTGAGCTTCTATGAAAATATAGAGCGAAAGGAATAAGGGAATTCTGAAAATTCTTTGAATTATTTATACATTTATAAAGGTCACATCCGTCACTCGAAATAACATACTATTATATAGTTTCTTTCATTTTTGGATGTTTCGTTAGCTACGTGTATAACAAACGGTAGCCTCCAGTGTACTTTGGCTTTCTAAAATCTTTTTCTTGCTTTAAAAGTTGTTGATTTACAACCAACATTTTCTAAGTTTAAATGTCATGCTCTTAAATGTCATGTTTTGAATTCACGACAGTCGCAAGCTTGTATCCACTATTATATTGAATCATTGAATCAAGTGTGGGATTTCCTAAACAATACCGTTGACGTCTATTTTCCTGTCTATTCAAGAATTACCGGATGCGAAGTGTACTTATTAAAAGCCAGTTACTTATTAAAACTCAGTTACACTCTATTTTTGATACAGCAGTTAAATGTGTACACATCGATTCACCATTTCATCATTGCGTGTTGGCTGAAATTAAAAAAGAGATCCCTCAGAGTAAACAAGTACAAAAATGTAAAGAAAATACATCGAGACTTCCATTGAATCTTTTTATTCGGTACAAAATCAAGCATTTACTTGTTGGGTCTGTTTCCTGATTCTGACTGTTTTTTTTTTAAATTGGCTGTGATAGTAACCCTTGTGTTTCTGCCATTTCATTCTCCATTTTCGTGGCAATTCACGACACGGTTTAATATTACAATATTGTATTACAAGATAATTGCATACAGCGCGCATGTTTGGTCTAGTGGTAGAGGATCCGCCTTTCACGCGGGAGGCCCGGGTTCGATTACCGGGTCGAATCATACCAAAGACTTCACAAATGGAACCTACTGCCGTTGTGCGTAATGCCCCGCATAAGCAATGGAGTAAGGGAAAACAATCCAGTGCCCCACAACTGGAAAAAAGGCAGTGGGCGCCGCTAGATTAAAACAAGAGGTTATAAGTTGAGGCGTAAAAACCCCATCTAACTAACTGTATATAGCGCGAAATCTTTCACGACGACTGTACTTCTTATTTATCAGTAGACGCGTCATCAAAATAAATCCTGCGTACGAGGTGTATTAGACGCAGTTTGTTTTTCTATTTTTATTAAAATTTCCTATTTTTACTACCGGTGACCTCAGACAACCTTTGATCTTTACCAACATTGCTGGTGTGAATCTTTTGACCAGAACGCATTTACATGCCAAGTATGGAAAGCATCATGCTTCTTACCTACAGATGTCGTGTTTGCAAGGTTTTCGACTTTTGATCTCTGGTGACCTCACATGACCTTTGACCTCCACCAAAAACAGTAAAGATCTTACTTTAATATGATAATTCTATATTTCATGTATGAAATTTATCCACTATTGTTATCTAGAGATATCGTGTTTACGTTCCAAGCGTTACAAACACACATACATACAATCTTCTGCGTTATTACATGGATTCCTTTCGCTTTTAGCAATGAATCAAAAATGGAACACGCTTCACCCGTTCAAGGGGGAGTTTAGCAATCGTTTATTCCGATTCCAGTTACCTCGGTAGTTTCATATCTTCATCCTTTATTCATAACTTAAAAATTGGAAAGAATTTGCTGTAGTGTTCGTGAAAAGGTCAGCTGATTTAACAAGTAAATGTCAAATCCAAATGAGGTGTTTTGAGAACCTGAACAGGAAGCTGTTGGATTATTGCTTACACGTCATTTGGCAAATTTCACTTGGCATTTTACCAGCAGGGTGAGGGTTTGCCATAGATGTTATTAGAATGCTGATCTTAATCATTTTGCATTGTAGAAGTCCTGGTGTAATTTTGAGGTTCACTTGAAAATTTTTATGTTAATGGTAGTTGACAACAAGAGACAGAGGAGTTATTAAACTTGCCGTTTATGGTACTCTCTAAAAATAGTCCAGTCAGAGGACTACTAAACAACAACAATCTCAAAATTTGAGAAGATCCGGTTTAACAATGAAACAGTTCTGACCTTTTCTGATCCAAATTTATCTAATAGAGTTAAATAATTGATCAGATGCTCGATGATACTCTGATCGCAGACCTTTCTTTAGAGTTTAAGCAAAGAAGTAATTGACTGTTTTTAAAATTGTACCTTCTTAAGGTGAGGAGAAAGTGATAAACTTGAAAGTAAGAGGCACAAATGTGGTATTAAAACTACAGTTGGTAGTATGAATGCCATAACTAATTGAAATAAGGGCGAATTAGGTTTCTCATATTTTTAGTGTTGCGATGTAATAGTTCATACACTTGAAATATCTCTAAACTCCCTACCCCTGACATTTGTTCCTCTCCCATGGTGTCTGTCTAGGTTCCAAGGTATTCAGAAAAAATGAATAGGGTGGTGTATTTGTAAGTTCCTTAAATGATTTTTTTTTCTTTTTGTTATTTTGTCGTCATTATTAGCATTTCCTTATTTTGTGGATGATTTTTTGAATTTAAGCAATTACTTTTTGATTTTTGTGAAAAAATCACCGTACACCCCCAAAAACCAAAACGGTCCCTTTTAATAGATCTTTTGTTGGCTTTATTTTGGTGATTAAATAAAGGCTGTTTGATATTGAATGACAAATTTATTATCTTTTAAAAATGTTAACTCAATCTACGTGACGAAGTCACGCTACTTAAAAGGAAAAGTGTTAAAAAAAAATTGAGAAAGGATGAAGCAATCATACCGAAACGAAGGCTTCTATCAACCACGTTCAGTAGAGTTTTAAATCGTTAAGGAATTAAGTTAATATAGTATGTGACGTTTTCGTGGTTTATAAACTATCACTGCTGTTTACAACTTTAAGAAGTATATTTAGCAACTGTTTCAAAGAAAATCTAAGACGGATGGTTGTCATTTAGCTCAAGTAAAGCCTTCATCAACTGCACATTATCTCCTGAATATTACCACACCTTACTTGCTCTCACGCCATTGAATCTATGCTTTCCGTGAAACTGCATTGTGTACACTCATCATACTATGCCTTCTTCAGGGACACTCCTGTCCTGATTCCCCGCTCACATTCTGACTCTTCAGTAATGGATATCCCTGTGATGTGTAATGATGCGTACATTGAAGAACTAAGGTCATCTCCTCTCAGAGAAAAAAGGAGAACCTTTGCAGCATTATTGTAGGACGATGTACAAGATACGTTATGAAAACTCATTTTCAATAATGTATACTAGTGTGGAATCCGTCTAGAACAAACGTACATAATGTGAGACACCACACTAGTGGTAACCAATTGAAACGAATTGTTCCATTAAACCCCCTTCCCACCCCTTCTCCATACCGCATACAATCTAAAAACACCCTGTTCGAACTGAACCAAAAATGGATAAAATGGGCACGTAACCGAAAAAGAATCCAATATTTGAATAGTCTCGGTTCAAAACTAACAGTTGTTTGTTCAAAAGTCAGATATTTGACCAGATGTTTGGTCCAGTGCCCATTTGAACAAATTTGATTCAAATTTGAACCGGAAGTTTTGGAGTGTATCATTCACTATAATTAGACGACCATACTGGACCTTGGAAGACCCACAGCTTCACAACTCCTTGCCCGGCTAACTACAAGTAATGTGCATCGCTTCATAAATAAATAACGTCCTTGTTTAGAATTAAACCTCAACAACCATTTCCAAAGGCACAGAGATCTACTGAAATATTATTTTTAATAACGATACAGCTTTGTTTATAATAGTTTGTTTTATATAACACCTTGTTAATTTCTCTGCATCTGATTGGAGGATTGGTGGTCATATGCCATGGGTTATTTCGTACTATTCCACGGCCGTGGGTTCGGCCGTGGGTTAGTACGTACTAACCCACGGCGGTGACGTCAGCCACGGGGGTACGTACAATC